>CAXDID010000666.1:0-185727 GCA_963988835.1 Hexamita inflata | reverse complement strand
TCTCTCACACATGTTTCCACTTTCAAAACGGTTCAACCCCGTCATTTATGCCGCTAAATGAATAGCAGTCCTAATTAGCGGACCAGTTTTACTTGATGCACTAACTTGATTTTCAGAAACTGGTCTCAGTTTCGTTTTGCTCGTTATCTCCTTCGGCTTGCACAAGAGGCTGTTCCGTTGTATTGGCTTTGTTTGGTGATGGTTGTAGGTACTGGGCTCCCCGGGATTTTCTTTAGACTTTACGCTAGATTATATGCTTTACAAAATTTTAAGTCATTATGATTAATAAAGTAAAAAGTTATTAGTGCTTTAGTGTATTATAATTAAATAATTAACATGTTGTAGCATAACATGTTGAAAATAGATGCGTTGCCAAAATTTAGGAAGATCTCCGGTTTATAAATTAATATGTAATAATTTAATTGGAGAGAAGAGAAAGATAAGACGTTCAACAATTTCTTCTGCTGTTAGTACTACAGTGGTGGGCCCTCGAAATGCTTTTTTGAATTAGGAAGAAGAATGAAGTTTATTATTTGAATCTTACTTATATCACTGCCCGGCTCAATAATGAGCTGGGTCTCCATCCTCATCAATACACTCCATGACTCTATTTACTATTGATTTGTAAAGTGCTTCAATCACATCAAGGCATGGTTGAGCCTTGGATAGCTGTGCTACAATAATTAAAGTATATAACACTGTATATACTTCAATAATAAGTTTCAACTTTACCCAACGTTGTATAATTTAACAATCAAGAAAATTGATTTCTCATTATGAAATGGAAGTGGAAGATCATAAGTAAAATAACTGTTGTTTTAGAGTAGCATCAATATATTATTTAATGCTGGGCCCGACTAACCCACTTGATTCCATTCTTCAAGAAACAAAAAGGCATTCATTATTTGTATTTTGAGAATGAAAGCGACTGTAACTACCTGAATTATAATTCTAATTAAGCGAAGTACCAATACTTCATCTTGAGCTCCCGGTTGAGATTGAAAGAAAAAGTCCTCCATTGTTTTTCGTGATTAAGAAATACCTAAAATCGTTCAGATTGACCCAGTTGAAGATGAACACCGAGGTCCTCTGCAGGTCCAGTGCTTGCGCTACTAGTTATAAATTACATATTGCGTCCGTATACCAATCATTGGATCCTCTTATTCTTTTCTCCAATCAGGCTTAACTACCATATATTTTCGAGATAAAATCTTTCATAAATTAGTTTTGTTGACTAAAACGTAGAAATTACACAGGGACATCTTAAACAAGTGATATAACTAGTTCAGATTGGTACAATATTTTATGAATTCATCCGTTGGACCCAGAAATGAAGAGAATACAAACGCTTCAGAACTGCCTAAGTTTGTTAAGTGAATTAGTTGACCTTCCCTAAACATCTTCTACCGCGTTTATTTTTGTCATTGCCGTCCTTTTATTGCATGTGGTAATTTCTATTTTTCCTTTTTGGAATATTAAATACCGACTTTGAATAGTCGATTATGGTCTAATACGATCGAAATCATATTTTTGGCCCTCTTGTGTTAATGAGTAGTTCATGAATAATCTCCAACTTGAGATTATTTATTGGAATTTGTCATCCGCATTAGAAGTGGCAAAATATTTTAATATATAATTACTCACATAGTAAACAAGAAAAAGCAATTCCACCTCCCATAACTGTATGAGCATTTCTAGTACTATTAGAATTTCTTCGATCTTAAAGTCAATACATTTGATATTAAGACTAACTTAACAAATTTAAAGTAAATTTTTAAATTGCAAATTAAAGTACTTATTACGTTTGCTGGTTTCTGATAATAATATTAATTATTAAGTTGCTTCTCAGCTTGCACGTAATAATTTGCTTCTGTAATTAATTTAAGCGTTATTTCTGATCCATAATTAACTATTAAAGCGCAAACTTCAAAATCAACTATTAGCGCTCAGACTCACAACACTTACAACAATAATTGACGAATCTCAGCTCCTTACCCACATAATCAAAAATAACCTCTTTTTAAATATTAAATCACAGAATAACACCCCAGAATTGTACTCTGAGAACTTTCTCTCAACGTTAAACGCATTTTTAGAGGGAAATAAGTGCAGAAAAGTTACACACGCGGCCGAATACGTGAACAAGCTCATAAATTTCAGCCAAAAAGAAGAAACCATTAAATAACAAACTGACTCATATTCATTTTCTGTAAAGAAGAAGAAAGTGTTTATAGAAAAAGGAAGTGGGAATTGTCGCGAAGTTGATGGGAACGGTGGTTTTGGTAATGAGAGTACAAAAGAGGTTGACTCAGAATTGATAAGTTCCGATATATAAATAATTTATAATAATTCACTATTCATAAGCATATTTTTACTTATTTGTAATTAACTTTCAGTTCAGCTTTCATTAATCCATATAATCAGTCTCTAAATACATAAATATGATTGATTATATCGTTCTAATTTTCTATAAAACACATTATTTCTATAATATTCTATTTTTTGAAGAATTGAAATGTCCAATATCTCAATTATTGAAAAACGTGAATAAATTTATCAATCCACTTCACATAAATGAAATTCAATTAAATTAAAACATATGTAGACGAAATAATATGTCCAGGGTAAAGAAAAGAAATACACGAATTGGCAAAAATATTTAAAAGGGCGTACAATATTTTACTTCAGGTAACTTAAGAAAATGCCTTTATTTCGAATTCATTTCAACCAAAATTCTAATTTTACAACTTGGAAACCGATCTTCAATAACATTTTTCTGCATTAAAGCTAAATTAATTTGCAAAACAGGATCCATTTAAAGTGTTGGAACAAACTGCTTAGTTTATTGATTCTAATCTTTATTAAGAAAACTTGAAATTACCTATTGATCAACGTGCGTTGTTGTTCTCTTTCAAATTTTTCTTAGATGAAACTGATTATTTGGAGCTAACTGATGAAAATGGTTTGAATATGAAAAAAATTAGAGAACACTCGTAAGATTTTAAATAATTATAAAACGTACTGAAAATATATGAAAATGTAGTTACAATTAAAATTACAGATTAAAAGGAAAGATCATAACTGTTTCAAGAACTGTAATAAGTGTTTAACAATAATAGTATAAATAATGATTAAACTCTTCTTTCGGTGCTAAGACAATAACAAAAATCTCAAATTCTAAAAATTAATTTTAAACAAGCTAACAAACAACAAGATGATTACTTTGATGAAGACTTTCTTGAGTAGTTAAACATTATTTTAACTGAAAACAATAACCAACAAGTAGATAATGCAACCGCGTTCTTTAAGACAATAATAGCAAATAATTAAAATAATGAAACATTTTAAGATAGCGTTTAGCGAGTGCTAACAGTAATGTACGATTGCTTGTAAGTGCGAGGTAACAGTATTTACGACGTTTATCCGTAATTTAATAAATATAAAAAGTAATTTGGAATAGAAGACGTAGATTTAAAGAAAATCGAAGATAACCAAATTAATTTTAAGGCCAACAACATGCAAAATTTATAGTAGGAAATGAAGATAAAAATTAAGTATGAACCAAGAAATCCAATTTAATTTTTGATAGACTTCTTTAATTACATAAAACAATGTAAAGCAGATTTGTCAGACAGCATTTAGTATTGTGCTAATTGTATAAACTGGGTTCGTATTTAATCTTTACCGTAAGTGGTTGACGTTCTCAAAAAGGAATCCGTTAAGTTATAAATCACCAATGAGTACCTTGTCTTTAAATATGATGAACCAGTAACAGACACAGTTGTTCTTACATAATTTTAGAAATTGCTTTCAAATACGTTCAGTTAAGAAGTAGGAGATTATAAAGCATTTGTTACTGGTTTTGTAGATTTAAGAAACAAGATAATAAACTACAACAAAGAAGTAATCAAGTTTTTGGAAGGTAAAGTTCATAAAGAAAAGAAAACCGCAGTAATAAACTCTGCAGCTGACTTTATTTAGTATTTTAATTCTAAAGTCAACAAAAATCAGTAAGTGAATTATCATCCGCACTAGCTAGATTTAATAAAACATAATATAATAGAATACCCTATTCACTAGCAACTCTCGCAGTTATTACAAGATAACGGGGTTGTTTTTGACCAAGAGTATCCTTTTGGATTTATTGATAAAATCATGTGATGAAAAAAGTGATAAAAACTGAAAATATTATACTATTTTAATTATTATTTAATTATTAATTAACCACTTCAGTAAATGGCGGAAACCACAAATTTGCTGAAAATAGAGGTGCTACATAATATGCTGGATATTCCAGCATCCGAGACCGATTATGTTAAAACTTTGCAGGATACTACTATTATTAACTAGTATGCAGATATTTTGCAGTAAATCTCAGATTTGCTCTTGAATTAACAGAAAGAGGATGTAAAATTCAATTCCGCGTACGAGCAATTAAGGCAGAGCTTGGACAACAAACAGGGCCAGCGCTCATAATTTATTGGCAATTTGCTTCTTTTGAAGCAGAGTTTCCACTAAACGCTCATTAACATCAAGTAGTTGCGTTTATTAACGAACAAACCGCTCGATTTCAATTTGCAGTTGAACAATTTCGTTTAAAACTTCGTAAACATCACCCTTTTCACTCCAAGTGATTTTTAAAAGATATTCCAAATAACTCAGTTGGAATTTAACAAGAGTATTTCAACACTCCAATTCCTGACTTCAAATCAATTTGAAAACTATTGGAACAATTTACTCTTCAAATTCAATCAGAGAACGGAATCGCCAATATAACTGTAAACGCTCCAAGAACTGGAAATAACAGAACTAATGCTTGAAGAGGAAATAATGATTAACGTTCACACTCCAATGCAAGATATTAAAAGATAATTCGAGCACGTTAAAGAATTCACTGTTATGGTCGGCGAATAAAAATATTACAATGTGGTCGAGCCTAAAAAGGAGGAAAAGACTGTGCAATAACCGCTACTATCCACCTCTTACGTTAACAGCGTTCTTGAGCACAGCCTCACGAAACAGATTCAATCACAATAAAATCAATCGCAATAATATTAATCGCAAACAAGCGAGTTCTCACCAAAAGCAGATTAATAATTAGCGCTTACAGACCCGCTAAAGCAAATTAAAGTCTTGCAGTAAAAACTGAACCTGTCAGAGAAAGAAATACAATACGCGAATAACGTAGTGCAATCTGAATAAATACAACAGTACGAAAAAACACTGATTAAAGTAATCGAATTGAAATCACAATTGGTACAAAGATTCGAAAGAATGCAAGAACTCCTTGAAATCATCAACGAATTCGTACTCACACTGAAAGGCAACAAGAAATAACTACTAGGCGTCGCAGCTGAACTCAGATAAATCATTGTTGATAAAACACTTATTTTGAACCAATACCAAAAGATATGCGGAGTTGCATGGGACTTTGACAGATGCGTTATCAACGACAAAGTTGAATTTCCACTGTAATTCCTGTTTTTAATCAGTAAAATACTGAAGCTATGCCCAGAAGATGAAGAAGCTCATATTAAGTATTTAACAGAGAACACAGCAAATATCGTATTTGGCCAAAATCAATTCGCAAGATAGATGTGGGACTTAACTAGAAAAGTAACTGAACAAGAAATTGGACAAAAGAAACTTGATGCATGTGCTCAAATTTATAAATAAAATCATACCGCAATTGATAAATCATGGAACTTAATCCACAACATCCAACAAAGAGAGATGTACATTTGTCAAGTGCCAGTATGCTAAGTGCCAGATGTATTCAAGTGCGAAGGTGAGTACGACTTTAAGATTGAAGAACGTGAAATTATAGACGAATTCGACGAATTTGATGAAGAGCCATAAACCAATACTCCACAAGTCAAAGATAAAAAAGAATCTAAAGACAAAAAGGTAGCTAAAAGAACTCCAGCTTAAATATTAAAAGAAATAGGTATTGATATTAAAGAATACAAAATGTAACAAGTTTTGATGTTGAATGCCTTTAATACCATTGGATACGTCAGATCGAAACCAGCTGTACCAATTCCTGTAATTCCAGTAGATCCCAAAGCTAAAATTAACACGATGTTGAAATAAATCAAGTGTCCGAATAAGCAGCCTTACAAGCTCCAACTTGATTTGGCTTCTTAGAGAATTCAAGTTTCACGCACGAAGCCCAATGATGAGCTAACTCTTAAAGACAAGATTGATCTTATACGCAAGGGAAAGCGCAATTACGAGGAGCACAAGGTTGAGATGTTCTAGGAGTCGTATAAAACTCTTACTCCGATTAAGATTAACTAGCAGCTTGGTGAGAAGTACTTGAAAATCGCATTGAATGTGGGTCAGATCTGCATTAAACAGAAGCGCAGGGGAACTGACATGGACAACATTGAGCAGTTCAAAGTAACATTAATGCAGTAATTGAACCAGTAAATCAACAGGGAGTAATTCGGCCAGTACGTGCAAATTCTGAGCGCCCAAAGCCAGTTAATCAATAATTAGCTCACCACGCGCGCCAAGAACATGGAACTGATCAAGTCCATCGAGCTCGATCTGTACGAAACGCGCCAGTTCAAGATTATGTGCAAAACAGCTGCCGACCTCCTCTCATCCAAATCTTTGTCCCAAACTGTAATCCAGTCCAAACCTCAGTCAAATAACACCCAGCCTCAGTCAAAATCCCTTCTATAAACAAATAATAATTAATTAACTAACTCTCAAAGTTCAAAACCACAAAATATAAATGAACCAAAAGAGAAACAAATAACGAATATGGACCTGTTTAAATAAAGGGCCCTCGAAAACGATAAACCGAAGAAAAATGAACCAAAGGAAAATGAAGCGAAAAACGGGGCGAAGAAAATTAACGTCATGAACGTTGGAAAGATTCAGAAGTGAACAAAATGGGATTATTTACTTTAGAAATTATGAATTATTAGAAATTATAAGGAATACAAGACTAAAGAATTAATAACCTTTAACAATTATAATATTAACAATGTTAATAACTAATAATGATAATTAACAGCTGAAAAGCTACACTTGAAAACTAGTTTATTCTCATCTTCTGAATTTCTTGAATAATACATAATAATACTTACTTAATTATTTATTAACTAATTTAATTTTGCTATCACAAAATAAAATGTATATTCGTTGGCTCTATTGTAAGGCGTGACTAAATCCACACAATGCATAGTACTCAAAGTGGCTTCTAAGTTTGAAAAGTCAATATGAGAGGTGGGTTCACAATTCGTATGTAAAATATTATATTCAATGAAAATCACTAATATCAGATGACAAAAGACGGAAACAGACTTTTCCTTGCTGACAGTCCGGACTATGTACAACATCCTCAAGAGTTCTAATATTAATAACTGACAAAAATTGAACTAGGGACATGAGAAAAATCAATCATTTCCTAATATAGACGTTTTAAATAATAATAATAATAATAACGTTTTTGATGACATCTTAAGAAGCATTATTTTATAATAAAATAACAAACTAACATTAGTAAAGAACGTATGAAAGTCGCTATATATTATTATATGAGATAAGGTTAGATATTTGATATTTGTGTATTATTGTATAATATTTATATGATATTATTATATAACTATAATATATACTATTAAGTTATACAATATTATGTTATCAGTATATGATTAAGATTAAATTTGATATAAGATATTTAATTTGGAATTTTTTAATAATATGTTCAACAATCTTTGAAAATAGAACAGAATAACAAAGTTTAATTAATTCCGTTAAACTTTACAACAATAGATATTAATTATAATAAATTTTACGTTATATTAATCTATCTAGTATTTTCAATAAATTGCATTTCCACTCTATTATATGACAACTTTAGAAAATTAAATTCTAATTAATATGGAATTATCATAATTAATATAAGAAACTTCAGAATAAATTACATAAATACAAAATAACAAAATATTAAAGTCTCAAAATAAATAGCAACCCAGACTCAGACAAAGAGATAGATGGACAGCGGACGAAGACAAGCTCTTGATACAACAACTACAGATCCATGGTATTAAGGGTTTGGATCTGTTCAATATCCCAACAAAATCATCTAATTAAGTTTATTATAGGCTAAGATATTTGAAGTAAGTATTTCTATAATCTAAAGGAGTACACGAGCACACCAAGTATGAACAGTGCATAGATTTATCGTGCTTCAAGTTGTTTTGTGGATAATATTGGTATTGATTGAATCTTGAGTTGGTATTTGTACATAAATATGTAATAATATATTTATTCAAGTTACTATTGACTATAGTAACGATTGACTTATTGTAAATATGAACGAAAATTAATCGCAAGCGAACCAGTTTATTCAAACAGTAAGTAAAACTATGAAATACATAAATAAACAAAATGAAGGAAAATTAAATCCAAAACGAACATCCATAAACAAAACGTTATTTATTTCCTGTTTTTTGTTTTTATCTTTCTAATTGTTGATTTACTAAACCATATTTATAAGTTGTTTTTATTTATTCCATTCTCTAAGTATTATTATAACAATAACAAATATTTCAATAGATTTTAAATTTATCTATATTAAATTTAATTTGAAATACAAACAAAGAACATTGCAATATCATCACGTTGCTACATAATAGTGATTTAGAAATGTTATAATTCCATCAGATACACACTTTGCAATTCATAATTTGATTCAAATTATAATTATAAATTTCATTTACAATGTAGTAACCATTTAGTATCAGATATTATCAATAACATTCCACTCTATTTATATGATAACTTTAGAAAACATGAAATTCATATATTAAGAACTATCAACATAAATTTAAGAAACTTAAGCACAAATAGAATAAATACAAAGTAACAGAATTTTTAACTCTCAAAATAAATAGAACATGAGACTCAGGCAGAGAGACAGATGGACTGCAGACGAAGACAAGCTCTTGATACAACAACTGCAGATCCACGGCATCAAAGGCTAGGCTCTATTCAACATCCCAACAAAATCATCTAATCAAGTTTATTACAGGCTCAGGTACTTGAAGCAAGTGTATCTGCAGTAAAAGAGTGTCCACGAGCACACAAAGTACGATTAGACTATAGATTTGTCGTGCTTCAAATTGTTCTGCGGAGATTACTGATTAATTTAATCAGTAACGATAGTTACTGTGTGTCATTTAATCAGTGATTAAATGAGTATAATTTATATTTTATGATTTTATTATATTTTGTGGATAATAAGAATAGTGCGATGAATATATGGATTACTTATAATTTTAAAGAAATGTCTAACGGCTTAGATTTCCAAACTAAAATATGAACCAAAAGCGGTACGAAAACGATAATTAAAACGTGAATTCGAGAGAAAATGATTTAAAACGGCTCTAAATAAAGAGCTAATGTTGAAAAGAATCAGAACTGAACAAAATATCAAACAGTATCATTTTTCAACAATAAATTATACATATGGGTCAATTTAGTGAATTAATATGTTATTTTAAAACTGATATCAAAAATTAAAGTATCAGAAATACTATTAAAAGCAATAAGATAATTTATTTTTATTACTAATACTCAAATTTGTTTATACTATATATTTTTAAGTTATCTTTTACAAAAGGATAAGTTATCATATTATTAATGTGTACTTATGAGTAGTGTCTTATTGATGTATTTTTCGGATTTGATTTTTTTAAACACATGGAATCTTCATATTATCTTTTATAAAATATTATCATTTATAACAAAAATCCAGCTTAGTATATGAATAATAGTCAAAGTTATCTTTAATTTACTAACTTTGAATTATTATTTATCTTAGTCTTATATGTAATATTTGTTTGTATTACATATTCCCAATTACTATTCCACTCTCTTTATATGACAATTGAATAAGAAACCCTTTTACGAATTTAATAAAAATTAAAACAACAAATAAAAATGCTGCAGATGGAAATAGCATAAGAATATAATTACAGAATAATGAAGTCTCAGAATAAATTACAACCAAGACTCAGGCAGAGAGACAGATGGACTGCAGACGAAGACAAGCTCTTGATACAACAACTGCAGATCCACGGCATCAAAGGCTAGGCTCTATTCAACATCCCAACAAAATCATCTAATCAAGTTTATTACAGGCTCAGGTACTTGAAGCAAGTGTATCTGCAGTAAAAGAGTGTCCACGAGCACACAAAGTACGATTAGACTATAGATTTGTCGTGCTTCAAATTGTTCTGCGGAGATTACTGATTAATTTAATCAGTAACGATAGTTACTGTGTGTCATCTAATCAGTGATTAAATGAGTATAATTTATATTTTATGATTTTATTATATTTTGTGGATAATAAGAACAGTGCGATGAATATATGGATTACTTATAATTTTAAAGAAATGTCTAACGGCTTAGATTTCCAAACTAAAATATGAACCAAAAGCGGTACGAAAACGATAATTAAAACGTGAATTCGAGAGAAAATGATTTAAAACGGCTCTAAATAAAGAGCTAATGTTGAAAAGAATCAGAACTGAACAAAATATCAAACAGTATCATTTTTCAACAATAAATTATACATATGGGTCAATTTAGTGAATTAATATGTTATTTTAAAACTGATATCAAAAATTAAAGTATCAGAAATACTATTAAAAGCAATAAGATAATTTATTTTTATTACTAATACTCAAATTTGTTTATACTATATATTTTTTAAGTTATCTTTTACAAAAGGATAAGTTATCATATTATTAATGTATACTAATGAGTAGTGTCTTATTGATGTATTTTTCGGATTTGAATTTTTTAAACACATGGAATCTTCATATAATCTTTTATAAAAATATCATAATCATTTATAACAAAAATACAGTATAGTATATAATTAATAGTCAAAGTTATCTTTAATTTACTAACTTTGAATAATTATTTATCTTAGTCTTATATGTAATATTTGTTGGTATTAAATATTCCCAATTACTATTCCACTCTCTTTATATGACAAATGAAATAGAAGCCCTTATACGAATTTAATAAAAAGTAAAACAACAAATAAAAATACTACAGATGGAAATAGCATAAGTATATAATTACAGAATAATGAAGTCTCAGAATAAATTACAACCAAGACTCAGGCAGAGAGACAGATGGACTGCAGACGAAGACAAGCTCTTGATACAACAACTGCAGATCCACGGCATCAAAGGCTAGGCTCTATTCAACATCCCAACAAAATCATCTAATCAAGTTTATTACAGGCTCAGGTACTTGAAGCAAGTGTATCTGCAGTAAAAGAGTGTCCACGAGCACACAAAGTACGATTAGACTATAGATTTGTCGTGCTTCAAATTGTTCTGCGGAGATTACTGATTAATTTAATCAGTAACGATAGTTACTGTGTGTCATCTAATCAGTGATTAAATGAGTATAATTTATATTTTATGATTTTATTATATTTTGTGGATAATAAGAACAGTGCGATGAATATATGGATTACTTATAATTTTAAAGAAATGTCTAACGGCTTAGATTTCCAAACTAAAATATGAACCAAAAGCGGTACGAAAACGATAATTAAAACGTGAATTCGAGAGAAAATGATTTAAAACGGCTCTAAATAAAGAGCTAATGTTGAAAAGAATCAGAACTGAACAAAATATCAAACAGTATCATTTTTCAACAATAAATTATACATATGGGTCAATTTAGTGAATTAATATGTTATTTTAAAACTGATATCAAAAATTAAAGTATCAGAAATACTATTAAAAGCAATAAGATAATTTATTTTTATTACTAATACTCAAATTTGTTTATACTATATATTTTTTAAGTTATCTTTTACAAAAGGATAAGTTATCATATTATTAATGTATACTAATGAGTAGTGTCTTATTGATGTATTTTTCGGATTTGAATTTTTTAAACACATGGAATCTTCATATAATCTTTTATAAAAATATCATAATCATTTATAACAAAAATACAGTATAGTATATAATTAATAGTCAAAGTTATCTTTAATTTACTAACTTTGAATAATTATTTATCTTAGTCTTATATGTAATATTTGTTGGTATTAAATATTCCCAATTACTATTCCACTCTCTTTATATGACAAATGAAATAGAAGCCCTTATACGAATTTAATAAAAAGTAAAACAACAAATAAAAATACTACAGATGGAAATAGCATAAGTATATAATTACAGAATAATGAAGTCTCAGAATAAATTACAACCAAGACTCAGGCAGAGAGACAGATGGACTGCAGACGAAGACAAGCTCTTGATACAACAACTGCAGATCCACGGCATCAAAGGCTAGGCTCTATTCAACATCCCAACAAAATCATCTAATCAAGTTTATTACAGGCTCAGGTACTTGAAGCAAGTGTATCTGCAGTAAAAGAGTGTCCACGAGCACACAAAGTACGATTAGACTATAGATTTGTCGTGCTTCAAATTGTTCTGCGGAGATTGCTGATTAAATGAATATAATTATATAATTTGTTGTGATATTATGAATTTTAGTATTCTTATTGAATAGACCTTGTGAAAACTATATTCGCATGTTTACTATATTAATATTCAGATGAAAAATGACTAAAATGACATTTGAATTAACTATACATGTGCATCTTTCTGAGATCTGGATTAGGTTTAACACAGAAGTCGCTTATGTATTGTGTAATTAAATATGAAAGTTATTGTCATTTATTTCTATTGCAAGAATATTTGTATGATTTATTATATATATTCCAGACGCAGTTTAATATTTCCGCTTCAAATGCAACAATCACCATCTTTGATATAAAGCGGAATTCAGCGTTTGTAAGCTCAGCTTAATCTAACTTCAATGGAGCAATCATGTGTGCGTGATTTGATGCGCAAATAACCTGAATTTATTTCAGATTACGCTGAGCGCCTGCGTTAAATATGTTTCATCTTGTAAGAAAACAATTAACAGTAATAATTCATTAGTAACGCTGTTATTTGCATTCAAAATAGAACAGATTTTAACAAAGCCCTCGTTCAAATCCGCATTTCAGTTGTAAAGTAAATTTAGTTATTAATCAGATTAAGATAAATTACAAAACTTCCACTTGATTTTAATTTGAACGTTTCATTCGCAATCAATTAACTTTTGGAAACCGTTTACGTCCCCTTCAAAACAGAATTGAATCAAACACTCAATGGATTCTTTTTCACTAGTAATAGTGCGTTTTGGAGTAAGTTATTTAATGAACTTAATATACCAGAGAGCAAGATTGATAACGTTCAATAGATAATGTTGGAGGAGAAAGTTGACGTAGAGTGGGTAACTGAATATGAGCGCAAATTAGCACAAAAAGGACTATTCAGCTTGAAAATATTTTATAGCAAAGCAAATGAAGTTTATGGACAAGAAATATAAGTGCAGTCGCCAAGGTAACTCACTGTATAGAATCTGATGAAGAATATTCTTGAAGTTGATGAAATAACGCACAACATGAAACTAATTAATACAGAAAATGAAGAAACTTATAAATAAAAACTGATCAAACTGCAATAATTACAATAAATGATCAAAAAAGCTGAAGAAACGCAGAAAATAATCATCAAACCATTAATACTCGCTACACAAACGCTTAAAGGAGATAAAAAGACCTTACTCAAAAATACACTGGATCTGAAATAAAACACTGTGTATTTACTTAGCATGTTCAGATAACTGCACAAAATAACAGGTTAGTCATTCAACAGCAACTTGAACGCTGATACACCAATTAGAAAACTTTACGCTGAAATAAGATACGATATCGTCTCGCTTGTATCTACAATATTCAATATAGAATTTAGGGACATACTAGACGACTCATTCTGGACCTCACTTGAAAATTTATACGAACACGTATTTGGTATGAAACGTCAACAAAGTGTATCATTGTCCTAATTTATTACAGATTTGAAACAAGAACATTTATACGAATCCAAAAATTGTATGAAACCATGCAGATGTCCTGTACCAACATGTGATTACTATGAAGACCATAACTAAAGTAAACTCAGTATCTCATAGACTAATGTGCAAATTTTACGCCCCGTTGATCAAATTCCTCTACCATAAGAATATTAGCCTTAAGAATAAGAAACAAAAAATCAATAAAATAATTTAGACATTAAAAAATCTAATATTAGTTACAATTAAGATAGGACTCGAATAATAGTTCAATTTAACGAAGATGACATTGTTAAATTTAGTGTCAATTAAGTTAGTACAGATTATGAAGTGAATCAATCTAAAAAACAATCAACAAACTTGAACAAAAAATATGTGGTAGCTCTTGATGATATTCTAAATATTAGGAAATTCAAAGTGTGTTCGGATTTTGACAACGTTCAAAATGTCGTAACATTTTAGAAATAATTTAATATTAGAGAAGTAAAATATTGTGTGAAAATCTAGCAAATTGATATTGATCACAGATTTTAAGTTCAAGATTGGCACAATAATTATGTAAAAGTAGATGAAACTTAGATCAAACCAGTAGTTGCTGTAGTTCCCAAGTAAGAGCCGTACATATCTAAACAGAAAGAAGGAGTTCTATTTATTGAATAGCCTCCCGTAAAAATTACAAAATTTGATAAGTTTTATCATTGCAAGAAAGTGATAGGGATTGAAATTGACCACAGATTTTAGGTGCTGACTAAAAACGGCTAATATCAATTCTTTGATGAATAACCCTTAAAATTGATTACAAAGCGCAAATAATTAATATAGCAGTTCAAAACTGTTACTAATAATAAGGAGGATTACTTTTAACAAATCTATCAGTAGGGCAAACTAATTTCTAAAAAGAATGCTGATTCGCAGCCCAAACCAAACATTGTCAATGTTTCCAACTAGCAAATCACAAGCATACCTTTACCAACGAATTAATTCTCAACTGTTGAAGATAACATTCAGTTGAATCCATAAACTTCAAATATTCCTCTTTAATCAAATTTATCAACAACAATCCCGTTACCAGCTAATTCAAGCACTCAGTAACTAAGTAACTAGTCTTCTTCAATTTAAGTCAATCAAAATAACTCCAATAATTAACCAAATATTAATAATAACTCAAAAACAACTTTTGTCCCTTTGCCGGACAAATTCGACTCTTTCGTTTAAAACGCGAATCCCGCTCAAAAATCAAATATACTGGATATAATTCGCTCGCAGATTCAATTAGCTCCACTCCAGCAGTAAATGTCCAAAATAAACGAAATCGTTTTAAGATCTAGGAAAAACATTCCACCCCAGCCGGTGAACGGAGTGTTCAAACTTTAATCAAAACAGAAAGAAGAAACGGACGAGTACTATTACTACGACGAGGACGAATTAAATGAAATTGACACCAGAAAACCGCTTCAAACAATTGGGCAGGTGATTATGGCCCAGAAACCGAGCACTGTCATCGGAGAGAAGTGAAACGGTTAATAAATGAATAAAATACTGAATTATATTTAATTCTTTAATTAAAAGTCAAATTGTGGATAACAATGAAATAACAGAAAAACAGAAAAGTATGTTTTAACAATAAAGTAATATTGATGATATTCAGTCAACTGTATTATCTAGAAAATTGTGCAGATTTATTGAACATTTGGCTGATTACTAATTAGTTGAGGGACTACTTGATGAAGAAATTGTTCAGATATTATATTCTATAATTGATCAAATAGAGTGCAGTGAATAAAATAGCGTTGTAACAATGAATTAATATAAGCAGATCATGATTCAAAACGACATAATAAAAACAGTTAATATCATTTATAAGATCAAACCATGATGTTCGAAGTGATTTCATACTTATTATTATATCTTATATAATAATATAATATTATATTATTAACCTTATTAAATATGAATTGAAAACATATTGACTTACAAAGATATCACTAATTACTTGCTAAAATTTGGTTCCAAGAATAATAATTTGGTTCTCTCGTTTGTGTCCATGAATATTTTATAAAACGAACTGCCTGTCTCACTCTTTGTATAAATAAACGTCATTTTCTTTAATTTCGTCAATTTGTTTTATTTCAATTTCTTTGAGTATTTGATTCATGTTTTCAATCTCGTCCAGAATAACCAGTTCGTTTTTTGTGGTGTTCGCCGTTGAAATTTGAACATTTTTCTTTGTTTAAACTTTCGTTTCTTTAAAGTTATCTTCGATTATCAAATTTATGTTTTGTTCCGTTAATTTGCGTTTGTTTTTAATTTTGAATTCAATTTGGTTCATTTATTTTTATTTCCTCCGCTTGAAAACGATGAATAAAATAATTGAAACTAAAAGAGCAAAACTGAAAACGGTGCTTATTATTATCACACGCTACTACGCAGATGAGTACCAGTGACACTTAAAATTGTTGAATTCTAAGTTTTTAACACAAGCACATCTATTTTAATATTCGTAATACGCATTTTTGTCGAAGGAAGCGCAAGTTACACATTAATTGTTATACACGATCATTCTTCTTTGCCAACAATCATCACAATAAGTGTTTTTACCAACAGAACCGCCTCCACAGTAACAATCCCCCTTCAAATAATAACTCCATTCCCCATAAAGAAGCTAACATGTTGTGCACTACTATTTATCATAATCATAAAGCTCTGGACATGACTAGCATTCTCCTTAAACTAAATGCTCACTTAAATTAGCCTTAAAACAACAAATGTCTGTCGTGCATTTATTTAATGTTAATTAAATATATAAATACATATTTGAAGTGGTATCTTATTCTGGATTTTATATATTCATAATATTATTGTATTTATACTATAAATATATAAATTTTATAGAATTAATTTATATTAAAGCAGCTTCTTTATTATACAAGTGTATATTAACATAAACTTCTACATTATATTGAGTGTTTATAAGTGAGAGCAAATCTGGCTCAGTTTGGTGTATTTCTTGTGTTAGATTTGGTTTTCCATCTCAGTTACAGACCTTTTCAAAAATATTCTGAAAATTAAATTAGTACTAGTTAATTTACTAGTTTATTGATGTATTTAGTATAAATTACCAATACATAGAAGATTAAGTAATATCTTTTATTTTTATGGTCATACAAAAGTTAAGAGCTTTAATAAATCTAGTAAATACAAAAGAGATTTACAATGTTAATTTCACCTTTCCTCCTTTCTGTTAGTGAAGAGGGGTGGGTGTCTAGTAATGTAGTAAATTATTAAATTGTATATTATATAAGTTAAAGTGTTACATTTATATAATTTCTCCAATGTTCTCTAATCTATCAGGAAACAATTATTATTAATTAACACATAATTTACTAGAAATGATAAACAAGCGACAATAACTATTTAGAAAGTATAACTTACATTTAATGTTAACAAGAAGAAACTAATTATTATTTATAATTTTCAATCAAACTTTTAAATCAGATACAAATAAACTGGTATCAATTTTTGACTCTATCTGTAATTAGCTTCTTATACTACAAGCAAATATTGTAAAATCATGTCAATAACATGTTTTATATTTCATAGTATACACGTCGAAATTGTTTCATATTGTTTCCATTCTAATCTCTAGTAAATAATAATAAAAATATAAATCTTCGATAATAGATTGAAGTATACAAAATGAAATAAATGGGGACTAGATACAACCTTGATTTATGAAATATTATACTTAAATAACATTTACCACATCTCTATATGACTTACTATAGTATCGAAATATTATATATTAAAATAGAATAATTAAAACAACAAATTTAAATATTACAGAACGAAATAATATAAATACATAATTACAGAATACTGAAGTTTCAGAATAAATTACAACCAAGACGCAGGCAGAGAGACAGATGGACTGCAGACGAAGACAAGCTCTTGATACAACAACTACAGATCCATGGCATCAAAGGCTAGGATCTGTTCAACATCCCCACCAAGTCTGCTAACTAGGTCTATTACAGGCTCAGGTACTTGAAGCAAGTGTATCTGCAGTAAAAGAGTGTTCAAGAACACACCAAGTTCTAACAATTCATTGACCTGTCGTGCTTCAAGCTATTTTGTAAACAATACTGGTATTGATTGAATTCTTCAAGTTTGATATTTTCATAAATATTAATGTTAATATTAATTAATAGAATATCGTTATTGTTGTATTATTAATGTATTACATATAAGATAAATAGTGTTTTGTTGTTAATATTCTTTGTGCATCAGACGTAGTTAAACAACAAAAACTATCCGTGCTTCGTCCACTAGTATATTAAATTATATTAATAAAAAAGACAGTATGTATTTTTAATAAATTCATAAATGAAAATACAACGTAAATGTCTAAGTAACGTAATGTAAGTAAAGCCAACCAAAAGACGATTAAAATTCAAAATATACGATGATCGACGATTAAAACGATTATAAATTTAATCGTTAGTCTACGATTGATAACCATGCAGATATTGAATGGAAGTACTGTTTTTTATCAAAAGTAGTGGAGTGACGAAGTTGGAGTGGTTATTTAATTTTTAGTTGTTTATAAGTCTATAGTATACATGTAGCTTCAAAATTGTAAATTATTAATCGTCTTTTAATCGTTGACTTAATCGAAATAAACGATTGAAATAGCAAGAACCCGAACATATCGGAGACGATGGTTGGCTTTAAATGTAAGTACGTAAATATTATGTAGTGAATTCATTTGGAGTGAATTGTTTAATATAATATTATATATTAGTTAAAGTGTTACATTTATATAATTTCTCCAATGTTTTCTAATCTAGATTAAATTAAAATATGTATTATTGATTTTAGAATGTATTCAAAATATTATTTAACTTTAAATTTGTGATTTATTACAAAAGTGCAGTTAATTATTTTGAAAGATCAATAGTACAATATGTATATATCTTTTTAAAATATGCAACATTGTTAATATTAATTACAACGTTATTACGTAAATAATAGTAACGTCAAATAATACTGTGATATATTCCACTCTATATTTATTATGCTAAAGATTGATACCCTAATGATTACACACAGCGAATTAAAATAATAAATTAATTAATTCTATAAATTACATAAATATATAATAACTAGGTGTCTAGGGTTCAAAAGAGGCGTAGAGACAGATGGACAGTAGATGAAGACTAGCTTTTAATATAGTAGTTATAAATACATGGTATGAAAGTAGAATTGTTCAACGTCCCAACTAAATCTATAAAATAAGTATATTTTAGATTAAGATATTTGAAGCAAGTATATCTGCTGTCTAAAGGAGTACACTAGCACACCAAGTATGAGCAGTGTGTAGATTTATCATGCTTCAAGTTGTTTTGCAGATAATGATGTTTATTATTTGTGTATTATAATGATTATTTTACAATTATACTAATTATAACAGATATGAAACAATTCTTACTAATTAACACATAATTTACTAGAAATGATAAACAAGCGACAATAACTATTTAGAAAGTATAACTTACATTTAATGTTAACAAGAAGAAACTAATTATTATTTATAATTTTCAATCAAACTTTTAAATCAGATACAAATAAACTGGTATCAATTTTTGACTCTATCTGTAATTAGCTTCTTATACTACAAGCAAATATTGTAAAATCATGTCAATAACATGTTTTATATTTCATAGTATACACGTCGAAATTGTTTCATATTGTTTCCATTCTAATCTCTAGTAAATAATAATAAAAATATAAATCTTCGATAATAGATTGAAGTATACAAAATGAAATAAATGGGGACTAGATACAACCTTGATTTATGAAATATTATACTTAAATAACATTTACCACATCTCTATATGACTTACTATAGTATCGAAATATTATATATTAAAATAGAATAATTAAAACAACAAATTTAAATATTACAGAACGAAATAATATAAATACATAATTACAGAATACTGAAGTTTCAGAATAAATAGAACATAAGACGCAGGCAGAGAGACAGATGGACCGCAGACGAAGACAAGCTCTTGATACAACAACTACAGATCCATGGCATCAAAGGCTAGGATCTGTTCAACATCCCCACCAAGTCTGCTAACTAGGTCTATTACAGGCTCAGGTACTTGAAGCAAGTGTATCTGCAGTAAAAGAGTGTTCAAGAACACACCAAGTTCTAACAATTCATTGACCTGTCGTGCTTCAAGCTATTTTGTAAACAATACTGGTATTGATTGAATTCTTCAAGTTTGATATTTTCATAAATATTAATGTTAATATTAATTAGGGCTGTTATTTGGCTGTATGGGTACAGTATTGGTCTATTTTTGACCTGTAGCTGTATACAGTTTGCTACAGGACCTGTATGAACCTGTATGAAGTTTTATACAGGTTTTTGTAATTGGCTGTATAAGTTTTGAAAATGGAAGCGAATATTAAAATATTTCAACGTATTATAGATTATTTTATACTTTACTACATTTTCAAGTATCACACCAATATTTGTGTATATTATTTGTGCTTAGTATTTTCAGTTTCAACATGTCTCCAGTGAATATATAGAGTATGCTTTAGAAATATATGATATTGATCATTAAATGAACACTTTTGAAAATTCGAAATTTAATATTACAAAGTTACAATTAACTACTACATTACCTCGAATGCAGACCCCCACCCCTTTTCACTTACAGACCCCAAAAGTGCTCAGTTACAGACCCCATCAATATTTATGAATAAAAGGGTCTATAAGTGAACTTTATTTGGGGTCTGTAACTGAAATGATTTGATATTTAAATTAATTAAATATTATTGATTCAAATGTGTTTAAAGATTAATATAAACGAGGAAATTTAACAGTCTATCATATATCATACTATTTTAGTTATTATATTCATTAAAATAGCAAAAATTAAAAATTAGTTGATATTTGAAGAATATTTTAAGAAAAGGGGTCTGTAACTGAAATGAAAACCAAATATGAAATAAAATATGAGTCATAAACAGCTAGATTTGCTCTCACTTATAGTCCCCTTGATATTTTTTTGGAAATCAGCAGAGGGTCTGTAAGTGAATAGGGGTGGGGGTCTGCATTCGAGGTAATGTAGTATATGTATATCACAACAATATAACATCAATACTATTAATTTTATACAAATATATTAACATGTTAACATCTCCACTCCAAATACAATGTATTTTTAATAATATTTGAAATATTTTCATATTAATACTTTTCAATCAGGTAATAATGTCACAACATGCTTATATTTATTGATGGCATACATAATAGTTATAGATAATTCATAATAATGAATAACACTAGAAATTAGATTAATATATCAGTTAATTATAAGATACTTAAGTCTTTATGACTTAAATATATTTAAATAGTCCATAAAAGAGATTATATAACACAATATTGATAATTGTAAAAATAATTTTCGAAATTATTGTTAAATTATGCTAAAACTGGACAAATATTACGTTTCTACATATGATTTCATACAGTATAGAAATTAAAGCTGTATACTGTATACAGCCGTACAAGGTACAGTTTCCAAGTAAAACCTGTATGGTACAGCCAAATAACAGCCCTAATATTAATTAATAGAATATCGTTATTGTTGTATTATTAATGTATTACATATAAGATAAATAGTGTTTTGTTGTTAATATTCTTTGTGCATCAGACGTAGTTAAACAACAAAAACTATCCGTGCTTCATCCACTAGTATATTAAATTATATTAATAAAAAAGACATTGTTCCCCGCTCTAAACTTTGAAGCACTACACGTTGCCGCTGATACGCTAGTCCCAAGATTCATATACACTTGTAAAGTATGTAATAGTACCTTGTTATAGAATACATAATTCCAAAGTTTATTTTGAACAAATAATAAATAATAAAAGCCTTTACGACCAAAGCCAAAGATATGCAACTTAACTTGTGGGAAACACACAGGAAACATACAATTATCAAAATTTATAATTTTGATTAATTACAAATATTATTCCATATCTGATGTTAACTATTTATGATGTTTACTTTTCACTCCAATTACAATGAAGCTAGACCTTCACATGCACACTACCTGCTCGGACGGTGATACGTCCCCTTTAAATTTATTGCATATGTGTAGCGATGTGGGTTTAAATTTGATTTCGATTACGGATCATGATACGTTGGACGCGTACTTGCAGTTGTTTAGTGAGCCGATTCCGGCTAACATGCTCTTAATGCCCGGTGTGGAGCTCACCGTGTGCTCCGACGTGGACGGTTCCAAGCACCACTTACTCGTGTATTTTCCTCTTCTTACGCGTGGTGACCAAGCTCTAATTAACAATAATTTAATTAACAAAATATAATTGAACCAATACACATAATAATTTTTAAACTACGCGAATTACCTGAGCATACAACGAATACAACAGTTAACCGCGAATTATTACTGGGCAGAGAACTACTTTCAAAAACTGAATGAAGTTTACTCGCTCAATTTGGACTTCATTGATTTCTGTTCAGTCAGTAAAATAAACATAATTAATAAAACTTCCGAGAACGTAATTGGGAGGCCACTGATTGCAAAATACTTGACTATGAAGGGAATTGTTGCGAATTCAAGCGACGCATTCAAGAAATACTTAAGTGACAGCTCACCGGCGTACTAAGCATTGCCGAAAACGAGCATGGAAGACAATATAAAGTAAGTTAAGAAAATAGGAGGGGTATGCTTTTTAGCACACCCAGGAATTTGGGGATACACAGAAGAACAAGTGCAAAAACACATATAAAGCGCACAAGCAGCAGGACTGGACGGAATTGAAAAATACCACTCATAACAAACATACGCCTGCGAAGGAGTAGTCAGCAGAGGAAGCGACTTCCACGGACCCAGCGTAAAAGCAGACACGTTCTTGAACGTCACCCAAGGAAACCTCACGGAAACAGAAGAAAACACACTGATAGATAGATTATTCGGGTAAAAGTGATATTTAGAATTAAATTGATGAATTGTATATAAAAATCATATTAAAAATCATTGTTCAGAATCATCGCTTTCATCACAGGCACGAAGATTTATGCTTTTTATTGATCTAGTCAGTTGAAATGGGTCAAATGTAGAGCATTCGTATAGTTCTAGTAACTCAAGTAACTTAGAACTAATAAACTGCTCTGAATTAATTTTTCTGGATTAATCTCCATATAGAAGGAATTAAACTACTTGTACAGCCAGTTGTTCGTCATTGTCTTCTTCTTGACTGCTAAACGTAATTTTTTAATTAAGATTTGCAACACACTATGAAATTCTGGTTCTTTTCTTGTTGTTCATACCGAAATACATCGCATCGACGCTAGTTATCAGATCAAACTTGAATTCAATACACGCTTCAGTAGAAAAACTAGAAAAAGCTTTGAAATTACTATAATCGAATTCACCTATTGTTTACAATAATTAAGCTGTATAAATAATTAAATTTTCTAACAGTTCCATAGAAAATGCGGGTATTATTTCAACATCACATCCTCTTTTATTAGCTATGTTTGCTACTCTTTTTGCGGTTACCGTTTAATATGAATAATAAAGATGAATGTAAACGTGCAAACAAAACTATGTTAATTTGATAGTTCCGATTAATTATTACTATCCTTGTGCCCCCACCCCAACCAAAAGCGGAGTGCAAAGCAAAACAAAAATCCCTTAATGCACATAATGATCTTCTAACATAATTCTGGCATGGTTAGGGTTCAAAATTTATAATGCAAAATCATAATTTCGAAACGGAAGCAGTGGATTTATAACTTCAATGAAGTCTTATATGTCAATAATATTTACATTTTCAATAAGATTGTCTGTAATATCAAAAACTAAAGATCCATTAGTCAAGTTATGTTACATTATTTTTAATAGATGGTAACGATTAGGTATACCTATAACTAACTTATTTATTAATTTTTATACTGATTTAGCTTATTTTCTGTCACCAAAATAATTGTTAATGATGGTTTTGGAATGAATTGTTCGGAAATTATTTACAAAAGGAACACTATTATCCCCTACTAAAAATCTTATACGTGATTTGTATTTCCTACATCCTTCTTTAACCATATTAAGAATTTTATCAACGTCTTCATTTTCATTTATGTTGTTTGTGATCATAAAGTAAATCACTTCGCTTTTAACACTTATATTTAAGACATTTACGGTAAATATTAATCCAAATTTAAGCGGTCTCAAAAATTTATTATGTCTAGTCTATAACGTTTTTGGAATAAAATAGAGGGTGTCTTATCCTATCGTGATAACGATGCTATTTCTTTTTAAATTGGGGCATTTCATTTTCACGTATTTTTAAATTGCATCTGTAATTACTAATTCGTCAGGTGCATAGCCAACAATTATTTTGTTGATTATACTGTCTCCGTTGATTAAATACTTTTTATGTGTTTCTAATTAATCAACTGAAGGATATCCTTTCTTTTAAAATATTTTGTTAGCGTCTATTGGTGAAAGAAGCTACAAATACAAGCATGTGTCCATGAATTCTTTATTTTAGGGAATATTTAATTCTGCCACTGTATGTAGTTTTTCATTGTACAAGTTTAATACGTGTTAGAATTACCTTGTTTCCGATATTTTTTCTTTGTCCATTGCTTTGAAAGTGGTTTCACAAATAAATATGCATCTGTGTGAAAATATATTTCCGATATTTCTCCACTCCAATGAACAAGGAGGAGTTGATTGAGGTCTAAACCGCCTTTAAGGCTTTTGCTGACAAGTAAAACACGATTAAATTGCAACTAGTGCACTAGCTTTTATTGGCACTCGGCCGTCCAGCTGCAAAGACCGAAATTGACCAGTAATCTTCGGCCTTTGGCCAGCTGTTAACCTTCGACCAGTTTTTAACCATTTACAATCTGCATGGAAGTGATCTCAGTGAAGAGTTAACTGGGAGCCTTCAACCACTTGTAACTGAGTCAGGAATCCACATTGCACAAATTAGAGCCGTTGTAACTAGGTTCAAAATAAACCTGGACGATGACGAAGTGAACGAATTGCTGCGGGAGATGAACTCGGACGAAAACGGAATGGTCTAGCTCGATAAAGTCGTTGGTGTTCTGATGGGAAAATGAAAGAGTATAAAATTATAATAGTTCCACTTATAATATTTCCACTTCTTGAAAATTTAATGAATGAAAGTAAAGTTCCCTAACTCGAATACAAAATCTGAAATCGTAATAATTGTAGTACTATGGAATGATAATATTTAATTATAACATATAAAATTATACATAATTTCAAACAGTAGGTTTTTGCTGGTAAGGTAGGGTAGGTAGGTAGACCTAACTTATTTAAAATTGAATAAATGTAGCTTAGTATCAATCTATGTTTTAAGTCCACTAGTGAATCTAGAATATCTAAATTTAGCTGAAAATTATATAGTGAATTTAGATTCTAACCTCAACGAGATGTAATTGAAATTATTTGATGTGTAATTTAATCGAATAAGCTACTTCTGGTCATTTAAAATGAGTCAAAATTATAACTTTACAGAAAATGCAGAAATTAGGTAAGATGATAGAAGTTTTAAAATATCTAATTAAAGTGTCCCATCATAATACGAACTTCGCTGTGCTAACAATATGAGACATATTGAAAGTCCGAACATTTAACTTAAGTATATTTAAAATAAACGAAAATCATTTAAAATTAAAGTCAGCTCATAGTAACAACAAATAAACGTGATCGTGAATAAAATACGCTCTAATTAGATTCAGTTCACGTTTTCTGTTATTGGTTTCTTCCAGTAGGAATTAGTCCATTAATGATTAAAGTTTTGATTTATATTTATTATATATCGGCTCAGTCTTTTGGCACATCATGATATTTTCATGTTTTCTTTACTTCTGTACATGTATGAGTCCATATTTTTAATTCTTATTTATTTGGATGTCGTCAAATCATTCAATCACACCTAATTGTTAATACTAATTAAATTATGACGTAGAATGTTCTTTCATATGTTTTAAATGTTCCTTAGTAAAGAAGTTCTTTTTTAGTATGTAGTCGATTATTAAAATATAGAACCTAATTCTATATAAATGGGACGAAATGGCACCAGATTCTTTGACTTATTCAATGTATTATGTGAAAGAAGATGTTGCCAAACACTTAAGTTAAATATATTATAGTTTATTTGCATATAAGTAGTTTAAAACAATTGAATACTATAGTTGGTACGAAATTAAATATATGCAAAGTACCATCTTGACTGTAAAATCTGCCTATTACTAGATATCTATTGTAAAAATACAAAAGAATTCTCTCAATCTTGACAAAACACCTACTTTGAACATTTACTTTGAACATTTACCGTCATACTATATAGTTTTTAGTATTGGAAGATTATTAATTGGATTCTATGTAGATATAGAATTTATATTAAATGCTACATAATTTTAGGAAAGAGCGATAATTTTATGATTTTTAAAGTAAAATATAAATAGAACTCAGTTCATATCAATTGGCAATGAATTACTGAACAACATCTAGTATATTGAAATTTTAACACTAGAATGAAATGATATTTATTCTATTATTTAAACTGTGTGCATAAATGTACAAATGTGCTAAGTATATTGGTAAAGGGTAAGTTAAATGTGCATATATATCTATTGTTGCTGATATCAAAATATTTCATTAGTTTAATATTTTTTGAACTTGTATCCAAGTGTATCCCAAAATATACACTAAGATTTCAATGTATTGAATTCGCAAGCTAGATATCGTCTTATATGTGATATTATCAGCATATTATTTTCACATCATAAATGTAAGAATTAGTAAAACACATTGTAAGTAATAACAAACAGATATAAAAACAGCTCAAAATAGTTGATATAGAACAATATACTCAACAAAATCAAGAGGTGTACAAACAGCTAGACGCCGATATCAAGAGAGGTTTGCTTAGATTTAAGTCTTTGCTCTTTAACGAGAACTATTCTGAGAGTTTTTACACTCAGCAGCAGATATTTTAGCAGTACTTCCTTCTTTTGTGGGTTAACTTCCCAAAATCGCTGCAGCAGTCGTATTACCAGGGTTTTACCGATATTTTTGAAACCATGTTCATATCTTTGGTGAGCACTGACAAAATCATGTGCGATTAAACTACTAAGTGCATTTTATAGTCTTTGTCCAGTTATATTCAGATTCCGAACGCGATTTTGAATTATTCGATGCAGATCGTGAATAAGAACAAGAATAAATTCAGTTATAGTTTTTGCGAATAAGTTGCGCACAAGACCTTGAAATATCTTCAAATTTTTGACCCTATATCTTATTTTATCCTCCAGAGCATTCAACCCGAGATAAAGATTAATCTGTTGACCAAGTTTTCCATTAATTGCTGTTTGCACGAGACGAACCTGCCAAATTTGTCCTGCGTTTTAACCCATTTCTTCCTGGAGCAGCCCGATTCAGTTCAAGCTATGTTGATTCAAACCATCATATCAATTTCCGCCCGTGTATTCGTTCCTTATTGCTTTGACGAGTCTGAAAGTGATTTACTTTTCGGGTTCAAAAAGAGATTAATTTAAAACGAAATTTTTCAGAGGCTGAACGACCCGTTCGATATCGCAATGCAGTTCCTGAACGAAGCGGTTAAATTCGTCCTTTAAAACGAGCGCAACGAAGAAGAACTCATTGTGCTCGTTAATAACATTAAAAATAATTACAAAACGTATTAGAACAGGTAAACGTACTAGATTTGAATTGAAGTTAATAATGTAAGCCAAAAAATGAATAAATGTGATACACAAAACTCAATTTTATTCATCTTATTAAATTAATTATGTGAACGTGAAAGAATTTTTTGAACATTTATAAATAATTCTTAATGGTGAACTTCTAAGTATCTAAACTTCAAAATAATTAGGTTTGGGTGCATTTGGATCCCAGATTTGATTTTGGGATTTTTACTTACTATCTCATTTATCTATATATCTACTCATATTTTTAACTTCATGAATTTATTATTAATTCATTTATTATAAATAAGCTGTTACTAACCCACATCAAAAGTAATATAAATTTATGAAAGTATAATTGAGAAAAAAGGTATATTAAATATTTTAATCATATTAAATATTTTTAAATATTTTTTAATAGCATTTTTAAAATACAGTAAATCACAAGTTTCTGATAGATTTTTAGCGTTCTTAATCAATTGAACCACTTCACAATGACTGAATAAAAATATAATGCTCAAAATGAGGAATACGATGACAAAATGATTCTTAAATATAAAGATAAAATTCAAGATGATCACTTATAAATAGGCGATCAATTTAATAGTTACACAGAAGTCACAAACTTGAGTTTTATTGGAAAGCTCAAAATTAAAAGTTTGAACCTTTATATAAATAAATAATAAATAAATAATCAATAACTTGCAACAATAGATAAATGTCGTTGTTAATAACGCACGGACTAATTAAATTCAGTTCACATCTATTGTATAGTTTATCATTTTCAAAAGTTATATTATTTGGATAATGAATGAGATCATTTTTAATATTTACTGAATTATATCAAACGAAAAATATTTGAAAATTTGAATATCTCTTGAAATATATTTATCAGTAATATTAATATATCTCATTCTCGCTTAACATTCATTTATACTAGTTCAGTCTTCTGTACAGGAACTGTAAGTGCTAGCTGATCTATATGTGAATCCACCTGCATCGTACCGCCGGTTCAACCCTCACTGTAAGTGTTAAAAAAAATAGATTTGAAAAAACAGAAATATATACTAGTATATATATGTATACTAGTATGTATATATATGTATATATATGTATACTAGTATATATATATACCAGTATATATATATATGGGCCCTGTTGGGTCTTTACTGAGTGGGCATAAATGACGGGTTGAGCCCGTTTTGAAAGTGGAAACACTGGCGTGTGAGAGTCTATGTTTTGCTTTCGAAAGTCTCAATGAAGTCTGTTTTTTTGCCGTCTCGAGGAAGTGATATAAATAAATTTCATTAACAATCTTCATACACGTTCATCTTTACTAATAGGTCCGCAGCTTAAGCTATTAATATTGATTGAGTATTGTGGTTTATTTGTAAGCTAGAATCACATTTAAATCTAAAAAGCGAACATTTTGCTTTTAAACTACTAAATTTGTCACAAATTTTTCTAAGATTAGTAATGGGATGGTTAATGTTTCTCATCACATTGGCAGCTTATATTTGCTATTATCCAGGTAACGCTAAATCATAAATAACAAACTTCTTGAAGTTAGGATGTTGAGCAAGAATCTTAAGATCTATTATTATATTATTTTATGCTCCCATTCTGGATAACTATTTAAATTCTAAAAGAGGTTCAATATATACAATCTAATTATCATAAATAACTAATACCTATAGTTTAGTAAGTGGACGTAAAGCATCTAAGTTAATCAAACAACAAGATTCCATCTCTAAAATAGTTAATTAAGTCAAGTATTGAAGCGGTGTTATATCAATGTTTTCGTTACAAGCAAGACATAATTATTTCAAACCAATAAGTGGTTTTATAGCTTCTATATTACGAAGCCCACACGCCTATATACTTAATTATGTGAGACATGTCATCTGTGAAAATAATGTAATATCAATTGTCCATCGTGAGATACCTAGCTCTTTCAACTTTGGAAATTTATCGTATTCCCAGACCAACGTCTTATCTTTATAACCATTTGAAAATACCAAAACTTCTAGATTATCCAGTTAAAATTCTTTTAAACTTTAAATATTGCAATTTTCGATAATCAGTTATGTGATACTTGAACTTTGCATCTTTGGAATTATATTTGTACAATATTTCAACTCAAGTTTCTTGATATCATAATTTTGAATATTTTCCAAACTTTTTAGTTTAGTATCACTAACAATTTAAAGTACTCCATTTTTTATCTGATTCTGCTACGTATTAATAATTAACTTTTCTTTTCTTTATTGTTTAATATAATTATTATCCAAACTTTATAACATATTTGAGGAGTAAAAATAATAAATAATCCTTTATCTTAGTTGATTGTTAGTAAAATAAAGTAAAATATTTTAATTCAAATCTTTGATGATAATGATTTAGTCTCATAATTTACAAATGTCCATAGGGGGTCTTTTAGAGGGATGTGTTAAAAAATAGATGTGAAAAATAAATAATTGCAATTTCACTCAATACATTTGTACAGGATTCTTCTCCAGGGCCAGAGTTCATCGTTATCTTTAATTTCTTTCTTGAGTGTGATTTTATCGCTGTTAAGCAGGTCTGTGTCGAATCCCTAGCTTATTTTCGTGAGTGTTTGAACGCTTCTTTTGCTCAGTAATCCGCTCACTTCCTCGTAATCTGCCAAGTGCTCCAGTAATGAAACGCAACTAACATTTTTAACCTTAAATATGTTACTATATTTCTTGCTCAGGTCCGTTTTCAGCTCAACTTCTTTTCTCTTCCCAATCACCTTTTAGCTTATTTTCTATGCACATACTATGCCATCGGTTCTTCTCGGGATCACCAGAGGAAATATGAAGTTGAATATATACAACGAGTACACGAAGAAGTTCTCCCACATGGTGAAGCAGAACACAGTGTACTGAGAGGCCGTTCTGAAGTTCGGCATGTCCGGGTTCTTCTCTTTCAGCTTCGGATAAATAACGAGCCACGAACAAATGGCCGTCGTGGTCAGAAGGAACATAATAATTATGAACGCCAATATTAAATCCACTTTTATATGATTCAGAATTGGGTGTTTATTCTTTGAACAGGTGCGGTCAATAACGCTCAGAACGGAGTAGAGAACGTAGCCTAACAAGCAGCTAGCGAATCCGGTGTAACCCACGTTATTGTGAATGTCCCCTATCATAATGGTCTTGTAAAGGGGCTCAATCGAAGCCGGGAAGAAACCAAGAAAGAGTTAACAGATAGAGCCCATGACCATCGCAATGCAGGCTATTATTGAAATCACGTTGTTAATCAGCTTCAACCGGTAATGCTGGTAGAAAGCCATCGGAAAATTTACAAAAAAGCTGATGAATTACAACAACGAATAAAAATACCAGCCTCTGTAGTTGCTAATCGAATCAAAACTGCCCAAATTCGAATATGTCTGCTTAAAAATGGAATAACCGTTCTCCTTCGGATATAAAATGAAGGCCATGAAATAACAGAACAACATCAAAACGAACCCACCATACACATGCACATACAACTACCTTCTGCTAAATTTACCAAGTACGTAATCTGAAAAGGTCTTCTTAAACTGTTTCTTTTTACTAGGTTTTTAAATGTTCTAATGCTCGTCTATTGAAACGATCAAATCCTATTTGATTTCCTATGTATCCAAAGTAGTACGTTACATTAGAGTGGAAACATTTTTATTTTTATTATAACATTTATTATTGTATGTATATAAATAGTGTTTGCAATATTAATTCAATTCAATATACTACAGGTAAATATGATGGTAAACATGGATATATCTCATCTTCAAAGACAATCAACTTTCTATTATTATTTACCTTTGGTAATTATGGTTATCTTTAAATATTCATTGCATTAGTTAGTGCATTGTATTAGTCAAGGCAACGCGTTGTGTTTTAAGTTTATTCAAGAATAAATTAACTTGATATTAAATTATAGTTATAAATAATTGCACGGGTTTATCTTTAACTAGTATTAGGATTCGATTTATTTGTTGAACAAATTGCCTTTTAACCAGATTTGAAATGTGTTGGAGATCTGAACGGATCTTCAAAAAGGTGTTGTTGATCGGTTTCGGACTAAGCAACTGCACATCAAGGACTTATTTGTTGATACAAAATAAAGTTATAATAATGTTATAAAAAGTAAACAGCATATAATTTCCTCAACTCATTATCCCAATTAATCCAACAAGTCCAACTGTTTGAAGAGGCGAACCGCGGAAGATGTGAACTTGATTTGATCAGAGTGCAGGCGAATCGGGACTGCGTTTATTTTCAGTTTGAATGCATTGAAATACGTTTTAAGTGTTTTGCGTTTATTTTGGATTAATTTGAGTTAAAAGTTCGGGCTTTCAATGTTTTTCATCAAATTGGCGTAACAGAGTTCTTCTTAAAACGGTTCCGTTTGATTTGAAATGTTAAAGCATCTTTTGCCATCTTCGTTAATACTATTAAAGTTTTAATGTTGTTCGAGCGTTGAGAAGTCGCTAATTCGATTAAATTACACGTCAAGTTATTTTAATTGTTTCATCTCGCTTAGATTTGCGTCTAAATACACTATATCGTTATTTGAAATTTAAAGTCTTTCTAACTTTACAAGTGGTCTTAAAACGTAGAGTGAAAGTAAGTTACAATCTTTCAGGTTTAGATGAGTAAGGTTCTTCAAATATTATATCGCTGAAATATCGAGGAAATAATTGGAACTAACATTTAAGGCTTCTAAATTGATAAGAGACTTCAAAGCACTTAATTGTCTAAGTCCACACTTTTTCAAGTCCAATTTAATTAGACCAACTAAATACTCAAGCGGTGCTATATCAATTTTATAGTTGAAATTAGCACTCAGTTTTTTAAGATTTACCAATAAACGAATGGTATCAATTTTTAGCAGTTCATTCGATGATATGTCAAGACCTTCTAAATTAGTAAGAGATCCGATCTAGTCAATTTATTTCAAATGACATTCTGATATATTTAGTTTAATTAGACTTGTAACTTTACAAAGTGGATTAATGTCAATACCCTTATTTGCATTTAAATATAGATCTTCCAAATTAATAAGCGATGCAATTTAGTAAATTTGAGTTAAACCACATTCTCGTATAAATAATTTAGAAAGACTCTTAACTTTACAAAGCGGACTTATGTCTATGCCCATGTTTAAACTCAGATCCAGAATTTTCAAATTTATGAGCGATGCAATTAAGTCAACATTCTTAATTTCACATTGTTGCATATATAATTTAGTAAGACTTATTACACTATGAATGTGAGTTAAATCAACCTTGTTACATGAAACACTCAGAGTGTGAAGTTTCTTGAACTTAGATAGATTATATAGTTACTCGTTTTCCAGGTTATTTTCTTATAATATCAAAACTTCAAGGTTTTCGAGCTCAAAATCATTAACTTTCAAATTGAATTAGTCTACACAATTTAGTTATTTCAAGAATAACTCTTAAATCGTGTTACTTTTCAATTTTACATGCATGTCGGTGCTAATAAACAACTTTAATGTTGAAATTTCTAGTTATTCTATAAAGCTTAAATTTCTTATCTCCGGATCACCCTCCCCTATACTGCAATCACCGATTTCCAAGTTACCATCCTTAATTTAACTATTATACTTTTAAGTCATTTTAGCATCATATTGCTAATTTAGAATATTTTAGTCAGGTGAACTCATGTGAGAAGTGGTATATTGATAATTAATATATCTCTTACCTTTTACTTTACTAACTAAATGTGTTTTGTGTATCATAACCTAGCGTATATAATTACTAAGATAAATTAATTCCGCAAATAATATAAATAAATAACAAATAATATAATATAAATAACTTATTTACTAGATTCTAGTATTTTATTATTTGTTGTGGAGGTTTTAGGATTACGTTAAGTACGTAAATCACACAAAGTAAATACATTAAAACTGTTATATAAATGAGGAAGCAGAAGCACTTAGATTAGAAACAAAGATGAAAACCATTTTAATAATCTGGAAATTCATTAGCCACAAGAATTATTAAAATATATATTATTTTTACTTGGCTATGGTAAAATAACTAGTATATATTTATTTATTTATTGTGTTTAGATGTATTGTTGGATTGTTTCTGTTGAGTGAGTCATGTTATTATACAGGGTTAGAGTTAAAAGTTCAGAAGAAAACATTCACTCAAATTTAACATTTTTGTGCAAATGACTATATTTTCCACTTCTAAGCTAATGATAGAGTAAAAATAAAATATTATTAATTAGGAATACATAGATAAAATGACATATAAATATGAAAATAAAATTCAAGATGGCAACTTAGTAATCGGCAATTAGTTTTAAAGAGACATAGAAATTACAAACATGAGATTTCTTGAAAAGTTTAACATTTAAACTTTGATGATTTATATTACCAATTAAATGAGTCTGGAATTTAAAAGTGAAACAATTAAAGAATTAATTATTAGATTACCCTACCACAAAGAATATAAATGCTAAAATTTGATTTCTGATTATTTAGAACTCGAAAACCTTGAAGTTTTGTCGTTTTAAGACGGAAATTAATTAATAAACGATTGTTTATATAATCTAGCAAAGTTTAAAAAGCTCCACACTCTAGATGTTTCATGTAATAATGTTAATCTCACATATATTCATAATAGTCTTAGTCTAACTAAATTATCTATGCGTTTATGCAGGTTGAAGAACATTGATCAAATTATGTTGCTTATTAATTTGGAAGAACTTGATCTAAGTGCAAATATTGACCTCGACATTAATCCACTTTGTAAAGTTACAAGTCTAATTAAACTAAATATATCAGAATGTAATTTGAAATAAATTGACTAGATTGGATCTCTTACTAATTTAGAAGTGCTTGACATATCACTGAATGAACTGCTAAAAATAGATTCGATAAGTCAATTAATAAATCTCAAAGAGTTAATTATTACTTAAAATACAAACATTGATATAGCACCATTATAATATTTAGTGGGCCTAATAAAATTAGACCTGAATAGTTGTGGATTGAGATAATTAAATGCTTTAAAACCTCTAACCAACTTATAAATCCTATTTCTTTCTTTCAACGATAATATTGATATTACAGAGTTGTAATATTTGAAAAACCTAACACATTTATATTTGAATAAATGTGACTTAGCTTCTATCTATGTTTTAAGTCCACTCACAAACTTAAAAAAGCTTATTATTGGATACAATAGAATTGTGCATTTAAATATAAATTTTAGTCGTTTTACATAGCTTGAAACTCTCAGAGTGGAAGGTAATCGAATAAACGACTTCACACCAATTAAAAACCACGATATTTTTGATGAGTAAAGATGTTATGATATATCAAAGTAGAGAACACCATCTTAAGAAGAGCTTCGTGTTGCCAGTTAAATGAAACTCGTTGAAAGCCCAAACTTTTAACTTATAGAAATATAGAAGATACGCAAAACACTAAAAAATAAACGCAATGAGTTTAGAAATAAAATAAACGCCGTAGCTAACAATGCGAATTCAAATAACGCTAAATTTATCTCTTCGGTTGTTCGTCTTTTCCAACAGATGGATTAATCTGTTTCCTAATGAGTAGTATTCTTTGTTCAACAATATTTTATAATTATAGATATAAATCATCCAACAATAAAAAAAGAAATTATGATTATAAGAGATTTTGTTTACAATATTAGAGTTGTGTTCGAAAAAGTAGTACTAAGTGGTCCAAAATGACGTTTTTAGCCTTTCTATGTTTTGACACAATATCAGATTTTAGGTTGTAACGTGTATATTTAACTTGATACTGACTAGTTATTAAAATCATACATAAAATATTATAACAACATAATTACCTGATCTCATTCGAACCCAAATTAATTCAAGAATTGAAAAAGACGAACAACGTTCGCGGTGAGCTGAATTTCACTTTGGCTCGCGTTGTTCATTACTTCGTTTATTTATTTTTTGAAGTTACTGAACGTCATTTAAAGTGATTTGCGATAATTTTTAATTTATTTTAGTTAAATGTTCGGGCTTTCAATACGTTTCAATTTGTTGGCATTAAAAAGTTCTTCTTCGGATGGAATTTTTTAATTAGATATATCAAAGCCTTTTTCGTCAAGGTTATTATAATATTTGTGTTATATTATTGATGAGAAGTCACTAATTAGATTTTATCCAGCTGCAAATATTTACAATTCTTGCATATTATTAAAATTTGCATTTAAATATACTATTTTATTATTTGAAATATTTAGATTTTCTAGATTTACCAGTGGTCTCAAAACATAAATTGACACTAAGTTGCACCAAAACAAATTTAAATGAGTTATATTCTTTAGGTATTGAAGCTCTGTGATATTTATGAAATAATTGAAGGAAAGTTTTAAGTTTCGCAAGTTGATCAAAGGTTTTAAAGCTCTTAATTATGTTAGTCCACACATACTCAAATCTAATTAAATGAGGCCAACTAAACTACTCAAAGGAGTTATGTTAATTTTATTAGAAGATATGTCAAGAACTTCCAAATTAGTAAGGAACACAATTTAACCAATGTTCTTTAAATCACAGTGACGCAGTGATAATTTAGTAAGACTTTTAAGTTTACACACTGGAGTAAGATCTATGCCTTTGTTATTACTAAGATCAAGAACTTCTAAATTAGTTAATGATCCTATTTAATCAATTTGACATAAATTACAATCTGAAACATTTAAATTAATAAGACGTTTAATAGTTTATACTGGAGTTAGGTTGATGTTTCTGTTTGTACTTAGATCAAGTTCTTGTAAGTTAATCAACGATGATATTTAGTCAATATTCTGTAATCCACATTCTCGCATAGATAGTTTTGTAAGACTTGAAACATTATGAATATGCGTTAGATCAACTTTGTTATATGAAACATCCAAAATGTGGAGTTTCTTAAACTTAGCCAAATTTTATAGTTAGTCGTTTTCCAGGTTATTATATTATAAGTTCAAAACTTCAAGGTTTTTGAGCTCCAAATCATCTAAATTCAAATTCAATTTATATTGGTGCTCATATTCCTCCATTTGCTTTCCCAAATCTAGTTCTCTAACTGTCATATTTCTCAATTTTATTTACCTGTCAATATTACGAATTTTCAAAATTTCAATATTGAACTATTCAAGAAACCTAAAATTTTTAACTTCCGTATCTCGTGTGATTGATAAAATACCGTCTTTAATTTATCTTTCATACTTGTGAGTCATTTTAGAATCATATTTCAAATTTTGAACATTTTACAGGGTAGGCCAATGAAGTTGTCCCGAGGAAAAGAAATTGTGAGGTGGTTCTAATATTCTACATTTATGTAAACTACATCATATAGCTCACTTTTCATAAAAGGTCAAATAGACTGCACTTTAATTTTTTCCATTCCCTTAATTAGAATGAGACACACGAACTCCCAGTTATCTCGCAATTGAAAAACTGACCTGATCCTTGACAAAATTGTGAAAGCAACAGGCTTGGCTGTGCTGTATCCAAAATACATTGCACCTCGTGATCATGAAACAATTCAACTTGAACTAATATGATTCTGTCAGTTCAAGAGGCTTAAGAAGTATCATGTAGCAGCCGGAACTCGTTCATCCAATGAATAAAGCCAAGTTATCATCGTTGCCTTGATGATGCCTAACAACTGAACCAAGGTATGACTATCCAAGATGTCGTTAGGATTCCCTCTGTAGGAATAGCTTTCGTCCCCTCATTCTTCTCTATTTCCAAGACCTGCTCTATAGACTTCGCACATAGCCGAGACGATCAAGGCTAAAAAAGTTGAATGCTTAAAGGGGGTCAAATGAAATTTTCAGACCATAATGTAGCTGGACCAAACTAAGCTGGTATGGTGTTGCACATATGACCGTACTTGTTACCTCTAATCGCGATTTCAGAATCTTCTCTGTATTCAGTATCAGAAGTGGATTTTGTTAAAATTTTGGTCAAGCGCAAATTTTCAATAACAGTTGAACAAAGCCTAAAGCAATGTTGAATGTTGACACTAAACCAAACTCTATTAATTTAGACTTTGTTACCATTATTTGGTATTACCAAAATTCAAAAATTGAAAATAGGTATCACTCCACTACTTGGAGTGACAAGAAAAAGGATACACTGATTTTTTAAATTTAATAGAGTCTATATAGATATATATGTATGATATTAATGATATTCCTACCTAGTATAATAAATATATTTCTTGAGATATTCGAGTTCAAATTTTCAAATATTTTTCGCTTTATAATTCAGTACACAGCAAAGATCGCCAATACGTATGTAGGTAGGGAATATATGTTAGCATGTGAAATGATGATTGCACTTTGTTTCATAACTTTGCGCAAAATATGATATTGATCAAAAATGAGAATTTTAATATATTTGTCAGTACATGTAAGATAGAAGCTCTGTATTAAACGATACTGAAACACATTGTCTGAATAGTTTTCAGTTAATTAGTACAACCATTTAATCAGTTACGATTTAAACTGGAAACCAATTCAATTCTGAATAACTTAGATTTCATTATGAAGTGATCTGATAATCAACAGTATACGTTATTATATTACATATTAGCTACTATTCGTACGAATTAATTGCGCAATTATATTGCGCTGAAATAATGATAATATCTGATTCATATTAATATAATACAAATGTTAATAGTATTGAATTTAAGCACATTAATTCAATTCATTCACTCCAAATGACAAAAATTATTGAATGTGTTACTTCAGTACTGATATAAATCAATAAATTAACTAAATTAATTTAAATAAAGTAGCAACTTCTCTGTGTGGGAATATTTAAGTCACAAATATGATATCATAATTCATTCTGAAAAACACATCAAAACATGTAACATTTAAAAACGTATTAACTTATTACAAACAATATTATATTCATAAAACAAATTTTAATAACAATATTATATAAAACAATGACATATATATGAATAATAATTTTATATGTTCTAAAATATAATAAAACACTTTATAATTATTAAAATAATGATAACAATATAAGTTTAGATAACTTCACTACTTTAAAAAATTATATGTTTTTATTTAATTATTTACTTGTTATGATTTTAATAAATGAATATAACTAGTTTGGTGTGGAATAATATACTAAAATATTTCATATAACAGTGAATAAAAGATAATTATTGTTTGTTTATATAAACATATGAGAAGTAAAGTATTGAATGACTTAAACCCCGAAAATAAACAACGTTCAAAATATAATCATTCAATTTAGATACGATAATAGTTATTGCAGAAGGATTAAGCTTTTAATCAGATAGGGATTTTTAGAGGCTGTTTAGAAATGATACTTATCACTCCAAGTACTCCACTTAATGATGAAGAAGGATCACAACTTCTAAAACAAGATATGTTGATACAGGCCTTCAACATAAAATGCAACTACCATACTGTTCAATGGGGAATACTCAGACTCTTCAGAAGCCTCTTTTCTCAAATGAATAGTTTCAGTAAGCAGAGTTTTATTTTCACAGTTGAAAGTTACTCTATTCGCGTCTGCCAGTTAGTTTGACCCCAAAAATGGCATTGAGTTCGTCCTTGACGTAGTATATAGGGAAGCCACTGATTAAAATAGTCGAAGAATTAACAAAGAAAGCTTAATTGAAGCAGTCAACAATTAGCAACCTAGCCAGTAGTGATATATAACATAATATTTAATGCAAACCCCGTGAATCCTTCTATTTTCCCTCGGGACAACTTCACTGGCCTACCCTGTAGTTTATTTTAATCATTTTACAAAGTTGGGAAGTGGCAAAATATAATATGTTTATATGTTTTCAGATATTTATGATTATCCAAAATATATATAATTTGTAACTACTACATAACCTCGAATTGAGACACCCACCCCCTTTCACTTACAGACACCCGAAGTGCTCAGATACAGACACATTCGATTTTTTTTATAGTAAAGGTGTCTTTAACTGAACTGCAAAAGGGGTTGTAGGTGAATTTAACTTTATGTAAATCTCTTTTGTACTTATTAATTTTTTGAGCTTTTGAACTTTGTATGACCATAAAATTTTCAGAATATTTTTGGAAAAGGTGTCTGTAACCGAAATGGAAAACCAAATCTGACACAAGAAATATACCAAACTGGGCCAGATTTGCTCTCACTTATAGACACCCTGGCCATTTTTGAAAACTGCTCGGGTGTCTGTATTCGAACAAGGGTGGGTGGTTTAATTCGAGGTTATGTAGTACTAATTAACTACTAATTATTAGACCAGTGAGCCGATATATATTAGACCATCTTCAGATTATATAATACCTAATATTAGACTCTAATATTAACAAGGCGAATTCAAAAAATGCACAGTTCTTCTCTTCAGTCGTTCGTCTTTTTCAGCATCATTTCTGAATTATAAAATGAAAATTTCATTTTAAAATGTTCCTGTGATTGAAGTAATCGATTATTGAGTGGATGTTTTTGAGATGTACCAACAGAGTGAGTCAATAATTTAATAATAATTATAGATATAAATCATCCAACTATAAACAATTAGAAATTATGATATCATAAGATTTTTTACCTTATCAGAAAACTAAGAAGTTATCACGATCTACATAAAAATATTATAAAGTTCTGAAAATCAGAACTATCATGCAGTGAGCTGATATATATTAAAAAATTTAAACCTTACGTAGTAGATAATAATTCAATTCACTTTTAGTATCATTTAAACAACTCTTACACAAAACATTTGATAGTGTTTTGGTTTGTTTTTAGCCGTTAAATGTTTTACTCGTTTTTATAATTCGACCGTTCAATCTTGTTTAATCTCGCCTCGAGTTTAATCAATTACTAATTCCTAAATTTGTTTAAAACCAAATTATATGGTTATACTTCCACTGCAGATTTTGTCATAATTGACATAGCAGATGTTGAATGCGAAGATTATCTAACATATGTTGAACTAGGACGCAAATTAATTTATTCCAGTATTTTAGGTAGTTTTATATTCATTTGAAGTGGATGGATAATAATTGATATATTAAGCGTATCTACATTATTGTGTATAAAATAAACTGTAATGTAGTATCAAAAAATTTGTATCTAAATGAAAACATGAACTGCTTATTTCATATATTCATTATATTTAATCTACTGTTAATCTACTCATTCAATCTTTGGTGTTGATAACATATTTTTTGAAAAAATTAACCTACAATCTTAATTCATAACATGCGCTTACGTAGAGAGGTCTATTATTAGATTAGTATTGGTTGTATACTATTAATTACTATTATGTTGTATAACAGATTACTAGAATTACGGCTTTCCGACACAGAAGTATGATTTAGTGAGGTTCATTGGAGTTTATAATAATAAAGTCTTATTATACCATAAAAATCATTTCTTGTAACCACCCACTTCTAATGGAAGCTTTCAAACCTACTCTTCTTGATAACATATCTTTCTACGCTAAATTTAAGAAATTTAACCGTGCTCCACCATTACCTAAATAATGCACCAAGTGTTTTCATCCTGTAAAGCTGGTGGGAAATATATTCATTTGCATAAATACCAATTGTAAAAAAGACATGATTTATGGGCCGGGACTCCGCTTGCTGGGTTCCATTCTATGTAATGGGATCGTCACTTCCAGCTTATTGTTGAATGTGCAAGTAATAGTACTGCTGCATCAGCTGCAGCAAAATATTTTGTTAATGAAAGAACTGTGGACAGAGTATTTGATCAATTTCGTGAATATTGTTAAAAATATCTTGAACGTATATAGTTTTATGATGGAGAAGACAAAGAAATTGATGAATTCGTAGGGGCACGTGTAAAGTATCATAGGGGAGAACCAACTAAAGGAACAACTAAATGGTTCTTTTCTATACGCGGAAGATAGTCAAGGATATTCCGTTGCTTCTATATTTTGGGAAGAAGTATCGAAGAAGTATAACCTCTTATTAATAAATATTGTAAAATCGGTGACACGGTATATTCTGACGGACTTGCCACATATAAGCATCTGTCATCAACTTTTGTACATAAGTCAGTCAACCACTCAGAACACTTTGCTGACCCAGAGGATCCTACCAACAACATTAACGGTTTAGAAGGATCACACGGCGCTTTGAGAAAAAAAACTAGCGTTCATGGTTCAATTTAAATAAATAAAAAGTAACTCTACTTCGATTTCTATTGCCTTCAGAGATAATTTGGTCATGATCCCATATAATTCTTGGATTATGTGTGGCCTTCATTTGATGAATGAAAATAAAAATATTTTATTATTATTACAGTGTTTTAATAACATTTTAATTTTAATTTAAAAATCCCAAATCAAATCATACTTATTTGTCGGTAAGCCAGAATTACAATATTCAATAAATTCATAAAATACACCAGAAGCTTCTTTTGTGATTTTTGACACATTAATTTGTTTAAAAAACTTCTAAGTATTTGTATTGTAAATTATTTGTAAATTAAACACTAATTTTAATATTTATAATAACAGAAACAGTAAAGTAGTAAAAATATTGATGATCTTAATAAATTGATTTGGAATTATTCGTATTTGTGGAATTTGTTTGAATTATTAATTGCATTAAACATTTATGGTATATATTTATAATATGTGCATCTATTTTCCACATCAAATGCTATTTACTTGTGTAATAAATGATTTACTTTAAAATGCTAAGATAGAGTTATCAGACTGTTATTCTCCTTCTACAAATATTAAAATACTTACATTAAATGAACAAAGATCGTTCAGAATATTTTTGGATCCAACAAAAAAGAAGGAGTGTAGCTAGCTTCCAAGAGGTGTGAATGTAACTATTTATGCTACTGCTTTGATTGACGGTAGTAGCAATTTTATTCCTAATTCAATGATTGTGTATGATTTCAGTTACGCTACTACGGTTGGTATTACAGTTCCATGTACTTAATGTAGTTCAGATACTTATTTTTCATCTGATCAAGTAATAATAACTATCGAGTCGGCTATTCATTATACAAGAGTGGTAATGGGAGCTGTTTAAACAGAAAGAGGACTATAAGGGAACTGTTTTAAACAAGTGTCTGCTATAATGGATACGAATTTGATTGTATTATAAACTTAGTAGTCTGGAAATTGTCCATAATTGATTTCTTCGGGTGATCCATTATTGCTAAAGAATGTAATTGGAGTTGATCTCTATATCATTTATGAAAATGGAGATATTGATAGATATGAAAAGTTAACTGTTGGTACTCAAGCCACTACCTTGCCTTCACCTCCATCATCAACTTTGGAGACAAATTATTCAATTGCGATTACTAACATTGGAGCTAAAGCGCAGCTAACAAGTGTATAGTTCATTTAATTGCAGTTATCTTTTGACAATGCTGCTATTCCGATGATTGCTTCTGTTTAAACGTCAACTGTGGTGTATTCTTCTTTTGCTGGTGGGTTTATTGATATTTAGCTGTAAGGTCAAACTACATCTGCTTATATTGATATTTAAGTGAATGATACGATAATTACTGTTCCTGGCTTCACCGGTAAGTTATCCGATTACTACAACTATCAAATATTCAATGTGATGATGCCAGACAAGTACCTAGTATAAGTTAAGGGCTTCTCAACAACGATTCCTCCGTAGTATGTGATTAATCAGCCTTTTGTCCAGCAGTCAATAGCTCAGCCAGCTCGTGAGGCCATAATGACGTTCACCGTTGATGTGGAGCTATTCGGCTTCCAGTCTGGCCGTTACCAGCTTACCTGCGATATGGTAACCGAGAAAGAATCTTGCAAGGAGAATTTCGCGCGCCTCCTCTCAACCCAGGACCCGAACTACCAGGTGAACTTTCAGGTCCTCTTTTACAAAAATAACGCCCTCATAGCCGGAACCAGCTCAAAAATAAGCCGAATAACCGATTCGTGCGTCTCATCAGCAACCGGCCTCATTCAAACGTAAAGTTTCGACGTTGAAATATTTTAGAACGTGAATTCAAAGAACTGCGGCCTGAAAGTGAACCAAATAGTGACCGCGATTTTGAACCTAACCGAGTACAATGTGAGCACCAGGTAAACTATTGAGCACATAATGACGTTCACGGGCGTAAAATTCGACTACAAACTCGTTTTGCCCATCACAAATGAATAAAAGTAAACACTGCTGAACATTATGAACAAGGAAAATGAGCAATATAAAATATTCGAGCTGATAAGCTTCACTGTAAACGGAAAAATAGTCGAACAGGTTGGAATTGACGCCATGTTCAAAAACGACCTGAGCGAATTCGATAAAAACGTTAAATAGTGCATAATCGCGGTCGGAGTCGTAAGCGTGGTCATTTGCGCGATCATGATACTAATTCCAATCATAGTTGGCAAAGTTAAACCCATTATAGAACAAAAGAAGAAAATCAAACAGAGAATCGTTGTAGCAAGCGATGATTTGTGAGTCAAAATTTATAATTTAACAATTTAATGATATTATACATCTGTTTTAGGAACATTTAGTATTATATACACAATGTATAATACACATAGTATATTGAGTATTACATTAAAAGATGATATTGTAAAGTAACAGTATTTTAACTTTAACTGTTGGTAATTTTAATGTTCAATATGTAATTAGTATATCATATGTTATTTGATTGAAATGCAATGTATACTTTACAGATCTTTCAATATAGTTCACAATATTTAATATAGAGAAATATATACACAACAATTAGGGAATATGTTTGTATATACAAATACAAATATGAAGGTATCTCATCATATCCTGTGTTTTCCATAGTATTTTAATATAAAATAGATTTTACGTATTTAATCGAGTTTCCACTTCATCTCAATGAATATTAAGTTACAAACAATATCACTTGATCCTAAAGTATAAAGATATGAGAAAGTTAGTGACACTGTTGATGAAACAGTTTTAATAAATACACCCGGTTCTAATTTTTATGAGAAAAAGATGAGCAAAAATAAAGTATGGAACTTTATTTGCGGGTATTTGACTCCAGTATAACTCCTTGTATATTCATTAGTAGGATTTACTGTTATTTGGTGCATTTATGGTGCTGCTTATTACACATATAATTTAAGCAATCATTATTCAATTATGTCCTGCACATTTTCATTCCTTGGTTCATGGGATGATGATAGTAATCCAATTGGGTGGTATTGGTTCACGATCGGTATGTGCTCAAGTTTCTTTATTGAAATGCCAATTATAATGTACGTTTATCAGCGTGTGAAGCATATAAATAAGAAAATAGCGTTATGTGGCAATATATTTTGGGTTCTAGGTGTTTGTGCTCAATTTTTAGTTGGCTGTTTCCCGTCTTCAAGTACAATAATATTCGGAACAACAAAATTCAGAGATATTCACAATCCAACAGCAACTGTCACTTTTTCTGCTCTTTTAGTAGGAGCACCGTGTTATGCTGCTTTAGTTGGGTACGATAGACCTACTAGCTGCAAGAAAATCGGCAAGGGCAATATTTTGAATCACAGATACACTGATATTTGTATAGGAATAGTAATTTAAATTATGATTGTGGCTCTCATAATCTTGGGGTTATGGTAAATTGTGTATCCGATTATGTATGCGAAGGATCCGACTATTGGTTCGAATTGGTCTGCAGCGATGAATACGATTTGGAGCTTCCCCTTGTGGGAGAATGTTATTATCATCACTTTGTACTTGTATTTGATCATATTCCCGTTTTCCTTGCCGCACAGGGCCGACGGCCTAGCCCCGAAGCAGCGTTTGAGCACCACGTTCAAGAAGGTCACTTTGGACCAGATCTACCTCAAATCTGAGATTTCAAAGACTTGGTATCCGATACTATCCAGAAGTGACGTGAACGTCAGAAACGCTGCAGATTTCCTCGAGAATCTGGCCGACTGTGAGGAAGTTGAGGGCCTTTTGAGTTTCAGAGCGATTTAAACCTTATCTAAACTTGCCGATATGATCAACAGTCAGTAAAACGCTGATGAAACGAAGGCGGTTCTCAAAGAATTCACTAAAAGCTCCTACGAACTCTGGACCTGGCACTCCACAATCAAGAAATGCATTAAGTGATTTCGTTCGGTTCATTTTAAATTCTCATCTAATTAAATTCTTTAAGAACAGAATAATAGTTTTATGATAAAATATATTATATCAATTCAAGTTATACATCGGATTTATATTGAACTCTATATTTTTAATGTAATTTTTTTGAGATGTCATCAAATTATATCAATTCAGAAATGATAATAGTATTTTATACTTCGTCACGAAGTCTTCATGTCATTAATATTTATATTACATTAGGTTATTACTAGGTTTCTAAATTTTCAGAGATAATAAATCTAAGGATAAATTGTTATTAGAAAATTACATATTTATTAAGGTGTTTTAACATTGTGAAACAATTATTAAGATAATTTCATCAATTTCAATATCATTATATTGATATCCAAGGGACTCGTGACATTCTGAACGTATGTCGGCTCACTCAGGTACGTCTTAAACATCTATACAATAACAGTAACCTGAAAATCAGAACTATCATGCACAGGATAAAACACAAAAAATGAACAACTCAATAAAATACGTGAAAGCCACACGCTTTAGATAGTTTAGTCTCATAAATTAAGATAATTTTAGAAAAAGATTATAAAAAATATAAAAAATTGTTTTATAATTTGGAAAAAATAAATAAATAGTGAAATATAAACATATATAAACACTATAACTTCACCAGAAATAAATTCTAATTAAAACAGACCGTCACCTTTAACGACAACTCAATATTATATTGTAAATACATAACATAATACTTCAGAGAATGCAATAAATACTACACCTTAATGAATATATTTTAATAAGAATAAATATACAGTAGCTGTAACATCTTACCACCACCATATCCACACCCATCATCTCTGAAAAGTTAATAACCTAGCATGTAATAATGTTATATAAATATTAATAGCACAGTAATAACACGATAAAGTATAAAACAATACTATCATTTCTGAATCGATATAATTTGATGATATCTAAAAAATTAACACCAAAAATATAGTAGCGTTGACTCGAGAAAACTATTAAAAATTTGGGGTATTTTCAAATTAGCATGTTGACTGCCTGCTCCCTATTTTCCCTAAGTAGTTTTAAAAATCTGTAATACAAATTAGAGTTCGGCTCAAACTGCTCTAGTGCTTGATAAGTAGAATCAGTATCCGATGATCAACACTAAAACATAATTTACTTATCTTAAAAACTCAAAAGGTTTAAAGAACTATGTCATGTTGAACATAATTGAACTGAAGCTTGTTTATCCAGTGCTTCTTTGAGGTGGAGTGAATTAAAATAATATGTTGTAAAATTTAATTAAACATAACTTCCTTCATTGTTTTATCATATAAACTTTGATTAACAAAATGCCAAATAGTAGAAGCACAAGAAAGTCTAATAACGATGATGAAGTGATGATGCTCTAGCAATTTGCTGAATATATCATCGTTATATAGTATTTGTGAAGAGGACTCATACGGAACATTTAATCAATGATAAATCGCACGAAATAGATATGTTAAACTTAAACAGCTTTGTTGATGACACATATGATAACCTTGCAATCGATTTAGGGGTATTGCATTCTAGAACGGAGTTTAACTAATATACTTTAATGAAGAATTGTAACTATGTTTGAGTTAGGTTATGATACAAAACTCAAATATAGACGTTTTATGTAACACAAAAAATACAGAGATCGTGGCAAATGACTAAGAATAATAAAAATCTGGATTGCTTGGTTGGAATGTGTGACACATATTGCACCGTGAGATGAGATAAATACGTGTCCGTTGGTTCACAAAACATTGGAACAAAAAAGAACTAGTGAATCAATAGTATTTGGTGAAGTATAGAATCTAAAGGAAATAGTTATTTAATAGCATACACTGAACTGGACTATTATAATTAGCAATACTCAGTATTATATCTGCATTCAATCGAAAGATAAGACCACTTCAGTTATCAAAAATAATATAAGTAACGTAAAAAGGATATTGTAACAAAATATCTTGTTATTTTAATTAAAATACTAAAATATAATACAATATATCATTAATTTTTGAGTTAAAATATTTTGATAAATATTTTGCAGTTCAATCTCTTCATCATATACAGCTAGAATAAAGGGTTTAATCACTAATAAAAGCTTATTAAAATGCTGAATATGAATTAAAATACTATTATTTATACTAACTTGAGTATTTGAGTTGAACGTGCATTAAACTTAGACAATGTATTATTATTTAACTTTAGTTATAATTAACGATTTTTCTATTGGACACAGGCCAACTATATAAAATATTTACATAGTTCTATTTTTAATTATCTGAATAAGTCTCACTGAGTTTGCGTAATACAAATTGCAAAAATCCCATTAATTATTATTTTATTTATTAACTAATTTGTATGAATAAGAGTTTAAAAGAGAATGAAGGAATGAATATAGTTTACATTGAATTACATAATAATGTTATTAATGTTACACAACAGTACTTGTTAATCGTTACTATACTGATACTATAAAATAATATATTCCTTTAACTTTGGACAATGGATGAAAATGATAGATTTTAAATGTAATTATTAATTAATAATAAATTATAGCCTTAACATGCTTGCTTATGTTAGGTTTGTTAAATCACTATTTGAACAAATTTTTTAGATTTAAAGATTCACAATGAGAATTTACAGGTTTTGTTAGCATTAAACTGTTAAGTAACTATATACACAATTATTTATTATATCACGAGAAATATAGTTTTCCATTCCATAAATAATGAAGTCTGATTCGACTCAAATGAAATAAAGTCCTCGTTCAAAATGAGCTGAATTATATTTTATTGTATTCTGAATAAAAAAATTAGTAAAGATCAAATGTCCCACGATTTCTCACGAGACAAATATTTTTAATATTTTTGAGTTTTAACAGATAAATAGATTTTGGCATTTGAAAGGTTTAGCCAAGAGTAACACATAAACTGGATGCCGCTATTATTGTTGAACTCAGGTCTGATAATGGTGTGAAGCAGAATGACTGGATTGTTCTTGCTTTAAAGGAATCCAAAAATGAATGGAAGTCAATTAATTTGAAAATAAATAGATTGACGACACTTCTAGAAGTTATATTCTATATTATACATAGATAAATGAAAATTAATATATTTGAAATATATTGACCCACTCCCATACGAGTCAACGCTACTATCCAAAAATATAGAGTCCTTTATGTACATAGTTACAGAAGTAAAGAACGCATTAAAATGAAAATAGCATTTTAAAATGTTCCTGTGATTGAAGTAATCGATTATTGAGTGGATGTTTTTGAGATGTACCAAAAGAGTGAGCCGATATATATATATTGATATATGAACTAATATGAACTCTACTTACTGAGATGTACCAAAAGATTAACTCTAACAATAATGGATTTAATCAATTGGTTGTTCGAATTTAGTTAGCTGACTATATAATAACATGACTCACTCAACAGCAACAATCCAACAATACATCTAAACGCAATATGTAAATATATACTAGTTATTTTACCATATCCAAGTAAAAATAATATATATTTTAATAATTCTTGTGGTTAGTGATTCTCCAGTTAATTAAAATGGTTTTCATCTTTTTTCCAATCTAAGTGATTCTGCTCCCTCATTTATGTAACAGCTTTAATGTATTTACTATATGTGATTTAACATCTTTTTAAATATTAAGTAACTATTTTACTTTATTTTATGGTATGAAATGTAAACATATATACGTAATATTAATAATATTACGTATGTGTGTAGTGGTTTAATTAGTTTTTTACTATGGTTTTAAAAGACATTTAAGATCTTTTTTGTAGAATGTATGTTTTTATTAACTATATTCTATATTAACTATATTATCTAATCTTTATAACTTCAAATGTTATATAAGTAAAGTTGACTTAAGTTGTAACTAAATTTATATTTACTAAAACATATACAGTACTCTAGTAGAGCTTCCGCAGATTTGAAAAACTCATGCATGTTCATGAGTATCTGCACTTTATTTTAATTCAGATAAAAAATTGTTTCAGATATAATTTTACATCTGAATACACACCACATCTGCATGTATCCGAGATCTGCATACGACACGTAGACGCATTGGATACCAGTCCTATTATATCTATGATAATATTTAAGATATTATATTTATATATACTTAATATTATACTTACATCTCTCATTTTTGTCATATAAATATTTTACGGTCATATCGCTATTAAACGAAGGAGTTTCGATTATGTTAGACATGTAAAGATTCATAGAACATATATAGTATAACTTGTGAGAAAATCAATGGAATAGCGTTAATCTAACTAGATTTTACTATTTACAAAAAGCTATAATTCAGAATCAGTTTTAACTTTGATTATTAAAGTGAACAATTATTCTATTTAATAATAAAACTAAGTTAAGACGAATTCTTTTACATAATAATATCAATAATGATTATTTTGTGCGCAAAAATCTAATTATAGATCTAGTGTTGAGTTTGTTGTTAACTGTTTTACAATTAGGATATATATTAAAAAGTAAACAATATCTACAGAATATCTTCACTCCATACATGAATCTCGTGTTTTAAGAGTTGTTACTGTGATCGAAACTTGGGCGTAAAACTTATCAAAAATACGCAAGGTATGTGTAAAATTATGTATTAAGTTTAAGTTTGAATTAAAATTTACGTTAACAGAATTCTAAAATCCCAAAAGATAATTGTAAAACAATAAAATTCTAAAACCGAATTCTATATTAAATATGTAAATTACACTTATCATTCGATCAATACAGAACACATTATGTCATTATTAATGTGTCTACCCACTAAAATGCTAAAATCTGCTATTTTAAAAGCGTATCGTATAAAGAAAGCTTTTATTAGCAAAACAGGTGATTCATACATGATAAATGAATATAACTGAATTTATTTTGTATACATATGTTATTTCTTATTTGATACGTTATTTCTGCCCAGATTTAGGATGGGAGTGGGAAAAATTACATTATATCTGCATTTATAGTAATATGCATATCCTCAAACGAACGCAGATCTTTATATATATGCACATGTTTTTGATATCCAGGATATCAAAATTAACGCACATCTCAATGATGATGTGCATGTATTTGACGATATGCGGAAGCTCTACTGAGAACCGGTATTCTTTAAATCACGCTAATTAGATAATATTCAGAATGGACAAAGATACATAACTATGTATAACTTCTAGATTTGTTTGTAATTTGTTTGTTGTTATTAGATCAAAACATCATAGTTTTAATTTATTTTACACCAAGTAAAATATATACTATACTAAATATTTTTACTCCACAAATGATATTTAGTATAATATTGAATTATATATATGTAGATAAAAAACTTAGCGATCCTATATCATATCCGCCAACATTATAATAAGCTATAAACGGAATATTAAAAGACCCGTAAAAATTTTAGACACAAAATTACACATCAATTCGAGAAAATAGATAGATATTCTTTTAGTACAGCGTGAATCTAACTACTAAACTAAAATAACTCTAAAATTCAATATAACTCAAAGGAATTAAATTTCAGAACTATCAAACTCTTGGTGACAACATTTTGCCTGTTTAAAATAGTTTAAACAAAAATTTTGACTTCTATCCGCAAACAGACTTACAAAAATATTAATAGGTTTATAACCTTACAGATGCTCAGCAAGGAAACTGGGACCCGATAAATGAATTTAACAAACAAGTTTAGAGCGATAGCAGCTACGTTAACGGTGAATAAATTGTCATCTCTGACGCAAACAGTAATACATATACTTATCCATCTAACCAATATAACCGAGAGTTCGACGGCACTGGTTTGCTGTTTGGACTTGTATTTGCTAAACTCGAACAAGTTATATTCTACGTTGACGTTACATCTTTTAATTTCAACTCTAACGTAGACCATTTCTTCAGCATTTTAGAGTTAGTGAACCCTTATGGCCATATGAAAGTTTATTCAGTTGAAGAAAAAATCGTTTTGCTCTTTGAAGGTTAAATTAATGATATAAGAACAAAATATTTAAGAAACAAGTTTCACGTTCATTATGATACTACAATCAGGGGAGAACTGTTGGTAGCGCACATGAAACAAATTTCCACCAAACTCGAAACCCATGTTTTCATTTTAAGCCAAGGTATCGATTATTAGGACTCTTTAAATTATAGTTTCCCAGGAATATAGCTTACTATAGTAAACACAAAAATGTGGTAGGTCAAATATAATGCTGAAAGCTAATTTTAATCATTAGTAAATTTTTAGTCATATATTTAGAATATTAAATCAAAAGTTAAAGCAACAGTTTATAAGTTCTAAATAGCAACAGGAGCGAATTTAATAGATTTATACAACTAAACTGTTGAAATGAAAACTTAGTAAGATTATCTTCGCATATTCAGAACCAAGATTTTTTAAATATTAACACCTTATCTTGAAGATGACGTTCAATACTCGCCATTAATCGAATCTTAAGCATCTATAGGTCGTCAGTAAGTAATCTTCATTGTCTTACCAGTAGTACAAAACTAAGTCGTAGTTGGTATTGTTGCAACTTCATTTAATTTGCAAACTATTCAAGAAATGATAATATCTTAGGCCCCTGAGTATTTTGCTTCAAATTTATTCGCTGACAACATAGAAAGCTACAATAAAAATTATATTACTAAACTATCACCTGGCCAGTTAAGGCATGTTGTGTAATAGCAATCTAAAATTACTTTTAATAAATATTCAGTGTTTGGCTAGGTTTATGAGATTAACAGAATGTTTAAGTAGTACTAACCTACAATAGATAGCATATATTTAAATGTATTGTCTTTATTGTAGCTCAAAAAACTCCAAAACAGCACTATTCAAAACAAGTAAATTATTCCAAAGTACAAGAAAGATACTCTTCAATACGATCCGAAGAACAATTACGTGTTTTCGGTTAACCAAACGTATTCAGAGCAAAAATACCTGTTTAGTAACCAGTAGAAAAACGAATCGGTTTAATTGCTGTACATGGGTCAGTAATGTTATGTTGACGACTACAAACTTCTTTTCGAAATTAAATATAATGAACACGAACTACTCAAGTATGATAACTGCACTTACTTCAAGCAGAAAACGAACATAACAAAGTGTTTATGTGAGTTCGACAATCAACTGCAAATCAAGCTTCCGTTTTAAAGCCTTCAGTTTGTATAAAACGGTAAAATTCTAAATCCATATATTCTGGAAAAATATGGAATTTTTGACCTACTGAAACAGGTAACCATACGCGAACTATTAGGGCTCACTGAGTGCTCTGAAAACGTAAATGGATAAACAGAGGAGTACATGTTCATTATACCTGGAACTGATATTTCAATGAAAGTCACACAGTAATTCCTGTTTTACATTAGAATGTGGAGGTACATGTATTTACTTACACAGGTATACAGCCAAGCTGTATCAACCGAACGAATGTGCATTTTCTCTCACTTTAACCAAATGCGCCTCTGCACAATATATTAATACTCGCCTAATGTTGAGATTTTCGATCAGACAGAACTCAAATACCAATAATTTGAGTTTGCAAACAAACACTGGTTGGTTCCACATGCAGATGATGAGTTTCCCTCTACTTGCCACGAATCTTGGTTGTTCTAAAGCAAATAGTCAGTATCAAAAGACTTATTCGCCAACTCATATGAGTTTTCTGAATGTGCCATATCTTACAGCATGTATAATACTTACCAAGGATTAGTTCGTATGAGCCCAATATCAGAGCCTTACAGTTATTCACCATATTTATACATTTAATGTCATGTTTTAAGACATGAATTTTTCCGTTTATTTTTCTTTTGAAGACTTTGCATTAGATTAGACCCATATTTTACTCCTAAGTATACCTTTTGTGAATTTTAATAAACATCAAAAAATTGACTATATATTTCAAAATTAACGAGTTATAAAAGTAATTTGCATGAATGTTCCTTTTAATTAATGTGATTAATATTAATTGTATATATTACACTGTGAAATTTGCAAAAATTTAGGTGGAATCAGTAATAATATCCTAGAAAAAGAACCAAAGTATAAACGTAAATTATGTTTTTATATACTTTATGGACAAAAATATATTAAATTATTTTAATAAATAATAAAATATAATAATATGTTACCACTTCCCAACTTATCTAATGACACAACAGAATTTAAATGAACCAAATTAGGAATACGACAAGTAAATGATATTCAAGTATTTTGGTTAAATCCATGATGGTAAGTTATATATTGGTGATTGGAGAAACGGAGATCCAGAAGTTACAAACTTGAGTTTTGTTGAATAGTTCAATATTTAAAAATTGAGGATTTTTGTTAGTAATGGAATGAATGTGAAATTTAGAGCTACACGATTAAAAAATTAACTTTGAGTATTGTGCAAGAATAAAAATAATTTAAATATATTATTGTCGACGATTTGGAACTCGATAATCTTGAAGTCTTGCTACTTTGTTATAATAACCTAGAAAACGATTAATTATGGAATCTAGCCAAGTTCAAAAAGCTTCGCCATCTGGATGTTTCAAATAACAACGTTGATCTGAAACATATATATAATGTTACAAGCATTACTACATTATAAATGTAGTGATGTGAGCTTAAGGATATTATTTAAATAGGATCACTAACAAATTTAAACGTTCTTAATGTATCTATAAATCAACTTTAAAAAATAGATTAAATTTGTTTATTGGTTAATCTTAAAGAGCTGTATATCAGTTAAAATAAGGGCTTAGATATAGCTCCATTGAAGCATTTGCTTGGTCTCACACATTTAGCAATAAATGAATGTGATATTACACAATTAAGCGCTTTATAACCTCTTATAAACTTGCAAGAGTTGAGTCTTGCAAATAATTCTGATATTAATATTTCAGAATTGCAGTTTTTGAAGAACCTTACTCATTTAACATTGGAATAATGCAAAATTGTTTCCATCTATGTTTTAAGACCACTCTAGAACTTAGAAAATCTAAATATTGAACATAATGATATAGTGTATCTAGACGCGAATCTAAATTAAATGGAGAAATTTGATAAGCTCAGAGCTTAGTATAATTGTATACACAGTTTCACATAAATTGAAAAACACAAAATTTTTAATAATATTCACAAATATGGAGATAAATGCTTTGAAATATCGAATCAGAGCCCCTACTGAATAAGAAGTGCTTAAAGCAAATAAAATGAGACACATTGAAGGACCAAACCTGTATCTTAAATAAATCTAAAACAAAAACAAAAGGGCAACAATTAATACTACATTCAATAACTTAAAATAATTAATAAACGCGGTCATAGAGCAAGCATATTCTAATCATCTTCAGTTAACATCTTATGCGGTTCGCTTTTTCTAACAGTTTATATCATCTGTTTCCTAGTGAAGTCGTTTATTATATATTGAATTCAATTAATTATTTGAAACTAAAAGAACAAAGTTAGATAAAATATTACCAATACCTAAAAAATTCTTGGGTTACCCAAGAATTTTTTAGGCCACAAAATAGCAAGTGAATTCTTTTTAAATCGATTTTTACTATGTCATTTTTAATATATTTGCGAGAGTTTGGTAATGGTTCCACACCAACTTCAATAAATCAAAATTTCAATGACTGCATTTTCTCGTCAAGCAGTAAACAGCTATATTCAAAAATAGGGGAATATACTTATTTACATTTATGCTATCTATAGCTTATTCAACTTTATATTTACTTCTAAATAACATTAAAATATCAATTTTTATGGAGAAGTCAAGATAATCTGAAGACGCTAAACTGATGCCTGAATTTAAGTAAACAGTTTCACTAGGGTAATATGTAGGTTTAACAGAACATATAAAAGAAGCATCTAGCAATACATGAATTGTTCAATATTGGATATTCTCATAAGTGTAAGCGAAGCTGAACCTGAAAGTTAAGATAAATTGGAACCACTAAATAACTTAGCAGGCCCGCTAGACTTAGCCACGGATGAAGAGTTCTTGAAGAGGATACAAAATGTAGCCTTGAAAAAATAACAGATGAAAGAAAATAAAATTAATAAAGATAATCTCATACAATACTGAATAATATTAATAGTTCAGTTGATATTACTTCTGGATGATTTAAGCTTCAAGCTGAAAATTCATGTTTAGAGAGAATGAAAGACAATGCTTAGGAACTGAAGCAGCTGTAGATTATTAGCAGGATGATTAAGCTAGAAAATAATAAGTTTCCAGAAATTCCCAAATAATGTTGTTGAAATGACTAATTTTGTAAAATTTATATAATGCTAACAAATAAAAATCACTCGTAAAAATCATTAGTACTTTTGTATGTTCTCAAGCTAATACTTCTTATATTTTATATTTGGTTCCAGGTGTAACTTGTAACTTACACTTAAGTTGCTTGGAGAAATAGAAAATCAAAAGAGTAAAAGATTGAAGATAATCTATAACTTAAATACGATGAGTTGCTAATTCGTAATCATTGCTGAGAAAATAGTTGGAGTAGCCCAACAGCTTCTCGATTTAGAATTTACAAGCGACCAATATTTTGACTTGGATAATTTAAAATATTTTATACAACTGCATCAATTCGTTCATTTGTGTATTAAACACTGACATCTGTGGCAAAATTGATTTATTTCAGTTATTTCAACAGTCGATAATTTTTGAAATATTCTTAAATAGTCATAGCTGTAATGGTCATAGTCCTCCAGATTACTACAAGAATCACTGAATGATAGATATTAAACAATGAGCATTCGTGTATAATTTTACTTGCTTTTTGGCGACCAGCATTTTATTCATCATTTGTGATGTGGAAAAATATTATATTTCATCAACAATAGTAGAGGTCTATATCCTCTAAAAACATAGTTAGAATTCCTAAATTCACTCTCCTTCAGAAATCGACTTTCTTCAAAAAGTACCATAGTCGAATCTTGGGTTATATAACTCGTATAAGAATAGAAGCAAAGTTGTAATTTACAACTTGTAAATATATAGTGTTATATATTCTATATATTATTACGTTTAACTAAATGTAAAAATATCTTTCCTTACATTATAACAAATATATACTATGAATATTGCTCATTCGAAACCGAATTAATCCATAAGTTGGAATCGTTGAACCACGGAAGAAGTGAACTGGATTAAATTTGAAAGCGCGTGATTTGTGATCGCGTTTATTTCTTGTTTAAACGAGTTGAATTTTGACAGATACATTTTGCGTTTGTTTTTGATTTATTATTTGAGTTGAATGTTCGTGTTTTCGATGCGTTTCATCATATTGGCTATGTATAGTTCGTCTTCAGATGGTTTACTCTAATATATTTTGTTAAAATTTATCTCGCCCCATACTTTATTTTTATTTTAGAATTTGTATTAGAATTAATTTTTAAGCTATTAAAAGTTGGATATTCGATTGTCATCAACAAATAGTTATTCTAACTATTTCATTTCGTTAAGATTAGAGTCTAAATCTATTATTTAATTAGATGCAATATTCAGCGTTTTTAGATTCACAAGTGGTCTTAAAACATAAACAGAAACTAATTTGCATTCTTACAAGGTTAAATGCGTAAGGTTTTTCAAATACTGCAACTCTGTAATGATTATTTCCGAATTATGTGAAAGATATAACTCTTGTAAATTGATAAGCGGTTTTAAAGCACTTAATTTTTTAAGTTTACAAGAATCTAGGTTAATTGTTATGAGACCAACTAAATACTTAAATGAAGTAATATCAGTATTTAAACTATACAAGCTATTATTTTAATAGTTGTTAAAAAGAGTTATGTTTCGCAAATTGATTAATTTTTTTAAAGCACTAAATTAGGTTAGTCCACAGTTATGTAAGTATAAATGTATTAGACCAACTAAGTTTTTCAATGGAGCTATGTCTATATTATTATTCGAACTGATATTTAACTCTTTAAGATTCACCAAAAAACGCATTGAATGTATTTTAAGCAGATAATTGTTTGATATGTCAAGAACTTCTAAATTAGTAAGAGATCCTATTTAATCAATTTATTTTAAGTTACACTATGATATATCTAATTTTTTTAGACTCGTAAGTTTAAATAATGGATTAGGATCAATGCATTTGTTTCCTCTAAGATCAAGATCTTCCAAATTGATTAGTGATGTAATTTAATCAATATTCTTCAAGCAACATTATCTCATAGATAATTTTGTAAGACTTATAACACTATGAATATTCATTAGATCAACATAGTTTTCTGTAACATCCAAAGTGTGGAGTTTCTTGAACTTAGCTAGATTATATAGTTCTGTGTTTCTCAGTAAATTTTAGCCTAACAACAAAACTTCCAGATTTTCGAGCTCAAAATTGTCAACTTTCAAATTACATACTGTTTAATTTCTTATTAATAGTTATTTTATTTTTAATTCTTAAATTTTGTTACTTTTAAATTATACATCAATTTCATTGCTAATAAACAACTTCAATGTTGTAATTTCGAGTTTTTCTACAAATCTGAAATTTGTTATTTCCGGATCTCCCTTCCCAATATACCAATCGCCGATTTCCAAGTTACCATCTTTGATTTTTATTTCATACTTCTGGATCATTTTAGTATCATATTGCGAATTTAGATATGTATTTTTGTCCATTTTTCAATTGGGAAGTGAAAACATAACAAATATTCTTTTATATATTATGTTTTTTTAATTATATTTAATTTTCATTACAATATTAAATATTTTTAAATATTTTACAAGTTAAAATTCAAGAGAAACAGCAACAACATCTTGATAAATACTACGCTCTCAAAGAGTAGCATTATCGGGAGAAAAAGGATTAAAATGGTAACCCGCTCAAAATTATTCCGATCATAATCGGTAAGAATCTCACCATTCATTAAAAGTCGAGAGAATTCCTGGAAGAACTCCAAGTTAATTTCGAGACAATTTATGAAGAGATTGCCTTGGGGCGAAAAACATAGCGAGATCGATGTAGAGAAACCTAGTACCAACCGCTTTGCCTCCCTAGCGGACAGTGATGTTTAATTCAAAAGCACTGACAGCTACGGGAAAATCTTTGATTACCTTCACGAAAAAGGGATGATGAAGGTAGCCACACAATCTCCAATCAAAGAAGTGCCCGCAAAGCCAAGACAGAAAAACTTTGAAAAAGCCCACAAAACAAAGACTAAAAAGTAGCACTGACAACAATCTTTGATTACCTTCACGAAAAAGGAATGATGAAGGTAACCACGCAATCTCTAATAAAAGAAGTGCAGACAAAGAAAAAACCGGGCAAACCCACTAAGACCAAAGTAATCCCCAACGCGAAAGGTAATGACAAGAAAATTTAGTCTATCAAAGAGAAGATCGCCAAATTGTAAAGAGAATTGTAAAGTTAATTTGATACAACGGCGGCAGTGATGCATAAATTCAAAGAAATCTAAAAGAAGCATGACGACAAGAAGATCACTTAAAGACAAACAATGCCTCTGAATAGAACACTTATTGAAATATAAAATGACTCACTTAACTGTAACCTTATCATCAGTACACATGTGTTAGTAGCTAGGGTTGTTTGATAATAAAAATCTATTTCAATTAATTATAGTAAGTATTGTGTTCATCATTATGTTGTAGTGATAAAGTTCATTTGATTTTTCTATTTTAACTTTTATTGCAGTAAATGATATTCTATATTATTTACTGTATTTTAATATATTTCCACTTCATCATACATTATATAATCTTCAGCAAATAACATTATAACTAAAACATAGTTATTTGAAGAAAATTTAAAGTTAATAATTTGATAGAATTGTGATATAATAGGTATTAGATACCTATAAAGAATCGAAATATATAAATAAGTGTATCATTCTGGTAGCAAAATATCCAGCAGATAAAATTGCTTAAATAACTCCAAAAATATGAATATGCAATGGATAACAATAATTCAATACTATAAATTAAAAATTCGCAGTGTTACAGATTATATTTTACACATATAGATGAATATAGCGTTTTGTCGTGACCAACATATTTATAATCTAATAAGTTGTAGTATTCTTATAGTGATCTTATTCCAATATTAATTTCATTCAAAAATATTCAACCACTTAGTTTCAAGTAAAGCATGCAAATGAATTCAATTGTTGCATATAAAGTAATTTAATGCTGATTTAAGTCTCTATACCGCTATAAAACGCTCTATAACCATCGTAAACAATCTTATACAACATTATTCAACCTACTTCATAAAATCTAACGTTTTAGTAGAAATATATTATTTTCAGCGGCCTGTTCAAGCTCTGGCAATCAACAGATTTCTTGTTAGCACAAAGTTAAAAGGTTTAAGCAAGCAAATATTTAACACGACAAAGCTCACAAAATTCAACGATTTTCTACTTTTTAACCAAGAAAGGAAACTCAGCGGCGGTTTTGATTTGAGTTTGTTTACATTGTTCCGACTCACCACAACAGAGACTAATGATTGACCAAAAATACAAAATGACTTTTGTCACCAAGATACTCAATCAAAAATAGAGTCAAAAACTTGTGTAATCCCTAATAATATCATCAGAAATTAATATTTCAGCTTTCTCCCCTCCTTTAAACAGCTTTGGAACAAGTTAAAATTTGTCAACGTGTTTATTGGTTTGAAATCTTCAATGGTGACCTCGGCTAGCCGTTATACTGTGGTCGCCAAGCCAACTTTGATTTCAAAAAATACTAACTATTTCAAAACTATTTTTTGTATTAATTTTAACTATATATTAACTCAATGTTTAGTAGCGTCTCCTTTCTATTTTATTACTTCTTCTAACCTTTTGGGCATAGAGTCAATCAAATGATTGATGATATCTAACGAGATTTACTCCAACGCCCTCTTTACTTCTTCATTTAATAAGTCATATGTGGTACATTCTTCAGGGGAAATGTTTGACTTCAGTGGATTCCAGCAGTGAAAAAGTGGATTTAAGTCTGGACTCATTACTGGAAAGCGATAGAGCTCAATGTTGTTAGCAGTATAAAAGTTTTTCATATACTTACTAAAATGTGTCGGGGCGTTATCTTGTTGCAACTTCAAGTTATGCTATTAAGTGATGGAAGTGTAACTTGTCTGAGAACTTAAGAATTGACAATTGAATTCATGGTCGTACCGCACGGCATAAACCATAATGGACCCTTATATCTATAGCTAATCGTACTATAGATCATGCACGAAAACAGTCCATATTTTACACTTCGAGAAAATACTTCGGATTCCACTCGTCTTTAGGTGTTCTGAGCACTCTACTCGCTCGATTTGCATAGCATTTTGAGCGATACTCATCAGTATACTAAAAAGTTCTCCAATATTCAATTGGTTGTTTCAGGTTCATTCGAGCAAAGTACATTCTTTCCAATTTATGCTTTTCGGTAAGTTTTGGCTTTACCTTAGCAGCACTATAGCTTAAACTGAATTTGACCAGGAGACGAGATACCGTTGTTAGAGACATGGAAATTCCACGAAGGGCTTAGTATTTTTCAGCTATGATTCGTCGAGTTTCGAATCTATGGCTCTGGCGATATTTAACAACGCGAAAATCTCAGCTTAGTCAAATTTTCTGACACTATTATCGGCATGAGAAGCTTCTAGCTTGCCTGTAACTTCAAAGTGCTTAAAAATGGAATAAACAGTTTGGAGACTACATTGAAGGCAACAAGCAATGTATTTCTTGGTTGCAACAGTTTGTGATTCTGTTTCTCACATTCTCATCATTATGCGACGCTCTTGTATTGTGATCCGTCGGCTTCGTGTGTGCTTCGTCATTTGAAGGATGAAGTGAAAAAGAAATGAACCGCAGAATTAATTGAATATGTTATAATTAGCATAAATACAGTGATTTAATTTTCAAGCGCAATTATTACATAAACATTTGTTAAAATCAAAGTTGGCTCGGACACCACAGTACACTCACAGTCAATCAGAAGCACTTTAGTTTAATGCAATAAATAGCCAATATTATAAGAATAGATGCCAATAGATCACATGAATATTACTCATAAATTGAGTTGTGTTATAAACTTGAAGATATACACAAGAAGAGACTTCTTAAGTTCATACTTATTGATATTAATAACAATTAAGAAATCGCCGCCAAGAAACTCCAAAGTGGTTCACTAATTCAAAATGTGTGAAAAGTATCGATTTTCAGAATAAGATACACAGATATTCTTTTACTTAAGCAGAATGAAAATTATTTAATATTGGTCCATCTACATCTGAAGGAGAAATGTTCGGATTGTGATTGCTAATTAAAATACTAAAACGAAGAATTAGTTGATTTTTAATTGGTGTTGTTATTTAAAACATTCAGAAAGAATTAGTTTTAACTAAGTTTAAGAGGGTTTAATGATGTGAACATATAAGTCATATATTTATTTAGATTTATATCTGATTTATACAAAAATTTCACTCCAATACACATGTAGTTTTACTTAGTATTTACTTTTTACTTTTATATTATTATTTTATAATTATTTATCATTCATAATCTTATTAGGTAGTCTTTTTACATATTCCTTAACAAGGTGGTAGCGGTGGTGGTCTTGGTGGTTTTACGTCACTTTTTTTCATATACGTGTTATCTATAAAAGTTCTGGCGTTCTATAATTTTGTTAGAAAGGAATTTTAGAGTTCAATTATTTTTCCATCAAGCTAATTTTTCGCTGAGTTCAGTTAGTTATTATTATCGTTATAATTTTAATTTAGTACATTTTGAACAATAGAACTATTTCTTACTGCATTTTAGTTAATTTATTAGAAACTATTAATCACAAGTTGATTTAATATATTTATATATTATTGTTTATGTTCCTTAACTTTATAGAAATCTGTAAATATTAGAGTATCAATCTCAGTATATGCGTTCAATATTTCTGTTTTCAACAGTGATACATTATTATAAAAAAGTTAAATTATATAGAAATAGTTTTGTTATATATTTTTTTCTGTTTAATATTATTAAAAATCATATTATGATTAAATATCTGTAATATTATTATTTAGTTAACCCATCAAATTGTTATTAAAATCCTTGATTTATATATTTAAGTTGTCGTTTTGTAAATAAATTCGTTCATCTTGCTTGTTTCCAAGTATTTATATATCATCATTACCTTATTAACTAATTTATACTAATTAACTGTCTAATTAATAAATAATATTGTTTTAAAGTTATCTAAGAGCATAAAATTCATCAGTCATATTACTTGTGAAAATTTGCATAAATTATATAATTTAAATGCATTTATCATCTTTTATGTAACTACCTTATTTACATTGACATTGGTCAAATATAAATTCTGCATTCTCAATACATATTAACTAATTATCAATTATAGTGCTAAAAATCATAGATTGTACACATAATCCATAAAATTCTGAACTGTTCTAACATATATTTGAACATGTATAAATAATATTGCCATTAATGTTTATATTTCCATTTTTCAATATTTAACTTGCACATATAGTAAATTCGTTAACTTTAATCGTTTAGTTTATATCGGATAACAGAACCAACTCGATTTAATTTATAGATTTGTCAATATTACCTTATAGCAGTTGAGAACTATAAATTGCAAATTAATTCATAGCACTGCGTACATCAATTATTAAACTAGCCCCGTTGAATGAAAATAAACGATGTTAAAGTGAAGAATTTTATATAAATATAGATTAGAGTGATTTTTATAGCAAAATACTTAGATATTAACCAGAAGCTATAAAAACAAGTGTCGATTTTTAAATAAAAATATCACATTGATAACAAATTAATGATGAGTGTACAAGTTTTTATATTATTGATACATTTAAAATGCAGTTTACAATATCCAATAGTTATGTCTAAGAAAATAAATAGAATTGTTTAGCATTATGAATTTGAGTGCTAATTCTGACATTTGACACAAATTTTGTTTATAAAAAAATATTACTATTCTAACCTGTATAAACTAGGATATTATTATTTAACTGAATATTATTTATATTATATTGTTTTTAACAAAATGCATAAATAGTATTATCCATAAATAATGATTGTTTACATGAATTTGCGATTGTCTAAATATTTATGTTTTAAAATAATATAGAAGATAATATAGAAGCTTAATACATTATGATGTGAACATAAAAAAATAAAGTACGTGTAAATTTGTCTTTGCATAACGATTAAAGTTTTGTTTGTAAGTCTAGTCAAAATTTGATTGTATGATGTTTTAGTTCCCGTTATCCACACTCTTATACCCACCTTTTTATGAGTCACGTCCAATTTATGAAGATTAACAAACCAGTTCTTATTGTTCATGGCTGGTGGATATTCAAATGAAAGTTTAATGGATGGGTATATACATGAAAAAAGTATTGGAAAATCTATTTTTAGACTTTTGTAATCTATTGATATTAGACCTTTTGCAAATAATATAACTGATGTGACTAATTTAATCAATTAATTGGATAATGCAATATATCAATGAGCCTTTCCTACAATGTTAATAGAAGAACGAGCTAAAATCAACTGAAAAGCGACAACCAATGCACCTTAACTAACACATTATATGCCACTGCATATTGAGCTGGAAACACGAAATGTGGACTCTTACCTACTTGTATAAAACCGCAATACTAGTGTGTTATATGGTATCACTTTAATATTGACTCCTCTTATTATGAACTAAAATAATTATTTCTCACATCAACACTTATAATCAACTTTTTGTAAGTATATGCGTTCGACTTCTTTTAACAGATCTTATAACTCCTAGTTCATGTTAGTTTAAGTTAGAGCTATTTGTTCGTTGGCGTAATCTTAATTTTAAACTAATTTTGTGTTCAATTCGTTTTAATTTTTTAGTATATTGTTATTCAGTTTGGCAGTTATATCATTAAGCTATTGATCAGCTTTGACATAATTTGTTTGTATCACTGTATTAGTCTAGTCAAAATTTGATTGTATGAAATAATTTACCTCTGAAATATTATTTAAAATTTATATCTGCAACCTGCTATGGTCGGCCTATAATTACATAGATATCGAATCAATGTTCTATTTGATTAAATTTTCTAGAATAGTTCTATTACCTTGTAAGTTTAAATTTATGATATTTATACTATTTAACACTTATGTGTTGAGCTGCTGATATTATACATTTATATAATTTTCTAGTTTTGTGTAGTTTTGTTAAATGTTATTATATTATTATGTATAATTACCGATTATTCTGCTTTCAATAATATTATCACTTTATATTTGTTATATTTGCAAATTAGTAAAATTATTTTATATGTGGTAATATACTTACTTTTCCAAAAGATCCAATTAATTATAGTTTGTAGACACTTCATATATTAGTTACTGTGTTAATGAATCTAAAGCATCAATAACATAAAGACAATTGCTGTTATTTAATATATAGCCATATGAACATTGGCATGACACACTATTATATTCAAATGGGAAAATACACATCATTTTATAGTCTGACATTTAAGAGAATAATATTGCTTAACTGCATAGTCCATACACAAAATAGTCCATTGTACAAATTTTATCACAATTATGAACTATATGACCAATAATTTTTGGAATCGCACTCTTAATTCCGATTTGTTATGAATCTACACATATATTTACCTCTTGCATATTGATAATGATTTATTCAGATATTAAATAAGAGATATATCCATTATCTTCACTTTATATATAATTGAGGCTTAAGAGACTATATTTATTTCAATCTGTTATTCAGTTATTTAAATTACAGTTTTGCGTCGAAAACGTATGTGGAAGCATAAATTATGATAAATACAACTCTACGGTTTTAGTTCCCGTTATCCACACTCTTATACCCACCTTTTTATGAGTCACGTCCAATTTATGAAGATTAACAAACCAGTTCTTATTGTTCATGGCTGGTGGATATTCAAATGAAAGTTTAATGGATGGGTATATACATGAAAAAAGTATTGGAAAATCTATTTTTAGACTTTTGTAATCTATTGATATTAGACCTTTTGCAAATAATATAACTGATGTGACTAATTTAATCAATTAATTGGATAATGCAATATATCAATGAGCCTTTCCTACAATGTTAATAGAAGAACGAGCTAAAATCAACTGAAAAGCGACAACCAATGCACCTTAACTAACACATTATATGCCACTGCATATTGAGCTGGAAACACGAAATGTGGACTCTTACCTACTTGTATAAAACCGCAATACTAGTGTGTTATGTGGTATCACTTTAATATTGACTCCTCTTATTATGAACTAAAATAATTATTTCTCACATCAACACTTATAATCAACTTTTTGTAAGTATATGCGTTCGACTTCTTTTAACAGATCTTATAACTACTAGTTCATGTTAGTTTAAGTTAGAGCTATTTGTTCGTTGGCGTAATCTTAATTTTAAACTAATTTTGTGTTCAATTCGTTTTAATTTTTTAGTATATTGTTATTCAGTTTGGCAGTTATATCATTAAGCTATTGATCAGCTTTGACATAATTTGTTTGTATCACTGTATTAGTCTAGTCAAAATTTGATTGTATGAAATAATTTACCTCTGAAATATTATTTAAAATTTATATCTGCAACCTGCTATGGTCGGCCTATAATTACATAGATATCGAATCAATGTTCTATTTGATTAAATTTTCTAGAATAGTTCTATTACCTTGTAAGTTTAAATTTATGATATTTATACTATTTAACACTTATGTGTTGAGCTGCTGATATTATACATTTATATAATTTTCTAGTTTTGTGTAGTTTTGTTAAATGTTATTATATTATTATGTATAATTACCGATTATTCTGCTTTCAATAATATTATCACTTTATATTTGTTATATTTGCAAATTAGTAAAATTATTTTATATGTGGTAATATACTTACTTTTCCAAAAGATCCAATTAATTATAGTTTGTAGACACTTCATATATTAGTTACTGTGTTAATGAATCTAAAGCATCAATAACATAAAGACAATTGCTGTTATTTAATATATAGCCATATGAACATTGGCATGACACACTATTATATTCAAATGGGAAAATACACATCATTTTATAGTCTGACATTTAAGAGAATAATATTGCTTAACTGCATAGTCCATACACAAAATAGTCCATTGTACAAATTTTATCACAATTATGAACTATATGACCAATAATTTTTGGAATCGCACTCTTAATTCCGATTTGTTATGAATCTACACATATATTTACCTCTTGCATATTGATAATGATTTATTCAGATATTAAATAAGAGATATATCCATTATCTTCACTTTATATATAATTGAAACCTAACATTTTTGTAAATTCTATTTAAAATTTGATCAACTGAGAATGTATTTCACTGACTATACCAGAAGAATAATAAGATGCTAATCTATATTAGACATTAGAATTATTAATTTGTATAAATGATACAGATTATAACATAATAGCAGATAATATAGTACCATTAGCAATATATACTAATGTCGAATTTTCAATGTTAACATCGCATTTAATGCAGATTAATGCACTATTTATGGTAGAAAATGCTATGGTTACATTTATAACACAATCTTTTAAATTATTGTACTTATCGTTGAATCCAAATACAGCAAAATTATCTAAAACCAACATTTAAATAGTTATATTAGATGATTTAACTTATGATTAATATATAAATATTGATGAAGTTTACTTATTTAACAAAATATCTTTATTTATATTTATATTATTTAAACTTTAAGCTCTTTTGCAAAATATATAATTATTATCATTAAGAGTTAGCTGTTTTTAACACAATTGTGAAGTATTATAATATTAAATTGTTTAATATTGTATAATGGAAGATAACATTAATATTAAATAAATAATTAACTCTTTTAGAGAAACCAGATAGGTTCAAATTATATTTGTTAATTCAACAAATAAAAATAAAACCATAGTTTCATCTGATTCGCTTTTAGAAACTCGCTTTTTAGTTCTCTTTGCTCGTTATTCCTTTCGGTTTTTTCCTTTTTTCGTGAGGTTGTATTGGCAAAAAATAAAAAATAAAGCGTTTTGCACGTTGTGCAAACATTATTATCGTTATTTCTTTTCATTCATAAAAAAGTGAAAAACGCTGTTTACACTTTTGGTTATTTAATCGAAAGTGAAACGCTAGCTAAAGTTCGCTAGCGCCAAGTAGACTCGAATGAGATCAGGTAATTATGTTATAGTTAAAAAAGTTTTTCATCTTTAGAAACTCTACCAGTTTGTTACAAAGGTCGCTGACAATTACTTTCTTTTATTAAATGAATGAGAATTTTATCTTTTGGTAATTTAATCGAACGTAGTTCTACGTTTAATTATTACCACTGAATAAATTTTGCCGTTTACCATATTCAACTGTATTCTGTTATTGGTTCATACTTGGAGTTAATGGAAGTTGTTCGACCATCTGGCTTTGATATGGTATATTGGAGTTGTGATTACGATAATGTCGTCTATTAAGCCTACGGCGAATTTGTAGGTGCTAGATATATTCAAAACCTTATATTATATATTAGTGTATGTTATAGAGTAATGTAATGGAATAAATGATTTAATTACCTACTTCACTCCAAATCCTATGTTTAACCATTTTGAGCTACATGTGCTTTTTAGCCATGGTCTTTTAAATTTATCTTATATTGATCATGCGCTAGTAATTCCCCTTCAGAAAGCCAGAAGTTTTAATACTTAAATTTTTCATAAAAAGTGAGAAACAACAACTCTGAAATCACATGTCTTGAGGTTTGTTTTTCAGGCATTTACCCACTTTATATTATATATTCATGTTCCTGATGATATCAGTAAATTTCTGGGAGAAATCAATATTTTCACTCCTTTGAAGGATTTGGTCTCCGAAGTAAAGCCAACCAAAAGACGATTAAAATTCAAAATATACGATGATCGACGATCAAAACGATTATAAATTTAATCGTTAGTCTACGATTGATAACCATGCAGATATTGAATGGAAGTACTGTTTTTATCAAAAGTAGTGGAGTGACGAAGTGGAGTGTAGGTTATTTAATTTTTAGTTGTTTATAAGTCTATAGTATACATGTAGCTTCAAAATTGTAAATTATTAATCGTCTTTTAATCGTTGACTTAATCGAAATAAACGATTGAAATAGCAAGAACCCGATCAGATCGGAGACGATGGTTGGCTTTACTCCGAAGTAACTTTCAGGTAACCAAACAAGATTAAAAACCTAAATAAATTCGCTTGATCTAGAGCCTTCTGATAACTTGGCTGGAGGGCTTAACCAGATTTTAATTATTTAAAGGGGAAAAGAGGCCAAAAACAACGATTTTGAGAGTTCACCGTACAAAATGGCATGAGAGCTCGGCAATCGCTCTTAAACAGGTAGTTCAGGAATTATAGATGGTCAAATTAAAATTAAGAAGAGAGAATAAATATTTGATAATTTTAGATGATACAATAGTGATTTTAAGACTAATTTTGAGGGAAATTCCCGACATAGCTAAGATAATTAGCTGTTATTGCTATTGATTAAATACGTTTACTGGTAAATCTCAAAGAGTTAGATATCAGTTATAATAAGTAAATTGACATAACTCCCTTAAAGGACTTAGGAGGTCTTGTAAAATTAACTATGGATAGTTGTGAACTTCGATCATTAAATGCATTAAAATTTCTTATAAACTTGCAAGGAATAGACCTTTCTAGCAATTCTGACATTAATATATCCGTTACAGTATTTGAAGAATCTTACCTATTTAAATTTGGATAGTTGTAATATTGTTTCAATTTACGTTTTGAGACCGCTCATAAATCTAGAAGAGCTAAATATTTCATTTAATGAAATAGTGTATTTAGATGCAAATTTTAATGAGATAAAAATAAAACTTAAAAAAACTTAATATTGACGCTAATTTAGTTAGCGACTTCACATCAATTGAGAAACATTAAAATATTAGTATCATTTAAAAAAATTGTGATAGCGATTTTGATATATCTTTTGACTTATCAAGTCAGAATATACCATCATAAAAAGAACTAAATTTTGCCAAAAACTTGAGATAAATCGAAGGTCCCAACATTTAACTCAAATAAATTCAAAACCAACACACATCACTTAAAACGACGTTCAACAACTTCAAACAAGAAATAAACGCGGCGATGAGTAACGCGCGCCAAAGTCAAATGCAGTTTTCAGCGAACTTGGTTCGCCTCTTCCAGTTGAATTAATTTGGGTTCGAATGAAATCAGGTATATTTGTTATTATTAGTTTCATAATGGGAATATTGTTTATATATTAATATTTTGTATAAACGATAATAATTAATCTATAATGATATTATGACTAGTTAAATAGTTTTCAAGTGTTGTCACTCTGAATAATTATAGAATGATATTCATCGAATTGGAGTGAATTATAATTTATATATTTAAACTAATATATTAATAATTTAACCACTTCTAACTTGTTAAATGACATAATAGAACTAATATGCTCTGAATGAGGAATACGATGCTAAAATGACTCGTAAATATGAAGGTAAAATTAAAGATGGTAACTTGGAAATCGATGATTGGTTTAGGGCAGATCCAGAAGTAACTAGCTTGCGGTTTGTAGAAAAGTTTGATATTTAAACCTTGAAAATTTATATTAATAGTGACATGAATGTAAAGTTAAGAAGCAGCACGTTAAAGAAACTAAATTTATTTAATTGCATGTAAGTAGAGCTGTATATGTAAGTTGATGATTTAGAGCTCGAAAACCTTGAAGTTTTGATCTTACAAGAAAATAACCTTGAAAACGATTAACTGTATAATATAGCCAAGTTCAAGAAACTCCACATTTTGGATGTTTCAAGGAACAAAGTTGATCTAACGCATATTCATAGTGTTACGAGTCTCACTACATTAACTATGCAAGAATGTGGTTTAAAGAACATAGACTAAATAACATCGTTGGTTAATTTGGAAGAACTTGATCTTAGTGGAAACATTAACATAGACATTAGTCCATTATATAAAATTAAAAGAGTAACCAAATTATCAATGAATAACTGTGGATTAAAGGACAGTGATTAAATAGGCTAACTGATAAATCTTAAAGAATTAGATATAGGTGGAAACGATAATTTAGACATAACTCCGCTAAAAAACTTAGTTGGCCTCGTTAAATTAAATTTGAGTTATTGTGCACTTACATAATTAAGTGCTTTAAAATCTCTTATCAATTTACAAACCTTAGACCTTTCATACAATCCTAATATTATCATCACAGAGTTGCAGTATTTGTAGAAGCTTACTTTTTTAAATTTAAGAGACTGTAACTTAGTTTCTGTTTATGTTTTAAGACCACTGATAAATCTAGAAGTGCTGCATATATCTTATAACAATATAATACATTTAGATGCAAATCTTGACGAGATGAAAAACTTAGAAAAACTCAGAGTTTAATATAATTTTGTAAGTGACTTCTCATAACTAGAATAACACCCGAATTATAATAACCTTGACGAATATGGTTGGAGATGTTTTGACATATCTAAATAGAAAAATCCATCATAAAAAGAATAATACTCACTGTTGGGTGTGCTAGTGGCGGGAATGGTTTAAAGTAACTTTCCTTAGTAGTGATGTTTTAAGATAAATTTAAATTAATATTTCCACTCATCATAATCTGCACTTTATTTCTATATGCATAACAATATAAAATTGACTAACTCAAGCGTTTTTCAACATATATTACTAACATTAGCATTTTTCAACAATTTCCGCTTCCTCCAAGATGAGTTCAACAGATTCTACTAAAGAAGGAATACTAGCTTATTTATTAAAATCTGAGAAGACTATTGAGTCTATAGCCTTCTATAATGAAGAAATAGCTATTCGTATGTTGAAATAAGTTACAACAATAGTCATAAGTCATGCTCATTTTTATTACTGTCACTTTAGCTGCGTTCATGGAGAGACTTAAGGCTAGACCAAAAATCATTACAAAAATAAATGCAAACGTCATGTTGGATTTGATAGCTTATCAGGAGCTGGATACTTTGATCATACCTGCACATACTGTCAACTGTGCCGACGTGCTGCATATTTCGCCCAAAGATACATCTCTGAATGAAAGCACTTGAAGCTAAATTGAAAGAAATCAACAAATTTGACAAAGATAAATGGAAAAATCTTGTAGATAATGAGGATAGACTAATATTGTGTTATAGATCCAAAAGTTCATACTAGATAATGTAAATTCTGAAATTACTGAAAACAACACTGATTCAAGTGAAGAAGAATCATGCTCAAGTTCAGAAAGCTCTACCTCAGAGCATGAAACTGAATCTGCAGAAGTAAACTAAGATCGTAGAAAAAATAGTATTAAATAGTTAATAACAATATTAGATGATCCCAGATTAAAAAATGAAGATATAGAATCTGCAATAATATATTTAAATAAAATTATTGAATGCAAAGACTTTTTAAATCCTAATCCAAACCGCAATTCAGCCGGTAGTGAGAAAAGAATTCAACCATTTACAGAAAAGTTGTTCAAAAAATTAGCAAGATAAGTGACACTTGAGTGATATAAAATATAATAATTCCACTTCACAACTGAAAGCAAGAGCAAACGAAACATACTTATATATCCATAACAATATATTGCAGAGTCCATCTTAAACGCTTGAAATTCGTGTGTAGGCATTCCGCCACAAACACACCCAACGGTCACTATTCTAAAAAGAACTAAATTTTGCCAAAAACTTGAGATAAATCGAAGGTCCCAACATTTAACTCAAATAAATTCAAAACCAACGCAAATCACTTAAAACGACGTTCAACAACTTCAAACAAGAAATTAACACAGTGTTGAATAACGCTAGTCAAAGTCAAATACAGTTTTCAGCGAACTTGGTTGATTGTCAATCACAATCTCAAAATGTCACTCAAAATGAATGATGTCACTCACACAAGGCCAACAAAATTTAGAAATATCGAACGTCCGAACATTTAACTCAAAGAAGCCCAAAACAAACGCCAAATATATTAAACTATACTCTACAACTTCAAACAATAAATAAACACAAACGCGATGAACAACTATGCTAAAATTAAATTTAGTTCACCGCGAATATTGACGTGAATATTGCTCGTCTCTTACAATAGTTGAATTAATTTGGGTTCGAATGAGATCAGGTAATTTATATAGATATAGGCTGGTATGATTGCTTATAGCAGTTCGTCAATTTGTGTTATTTTAATTTCTTGAAATTAGTTCGTCAAAAGGATTGAATTATTTGATATATTATAAATAGAGGAATATTCTAATTCTTAAGTGCCATGTTCACTTTTTATAAAGATATATTTCCGTTTCCTTAATCTCGTCATTTTATTGACAGTAATCGAGTTGGGACCGAGATTAGTAGGCGGGTCGCAATTAATTGAATGAATTTGTGGCGATGGTTGCGATTATTAAAACTTTTATTTTGAGTTATAACTGTAAAGGCCCATGTCAAATGGGGTGTTATGTGTCACACACAAACTATAGAGTCTACCTGGCGTGCAGCAAAAAAGCACTTCCACATTATGAACGGTTCATGGAAAAAGAACATTTAAGAGTATTTAGATTTATACTCAATGACAAAGTATAATACACGTTCACTCTTTGTATAGATATACTTCATTTTCTTTTATTTCGACAATCTATACTATTTCAATCTCTTGAAGTATTTAGTTCATGTTTTGAATCTCGTCCAGAATAATTATTTCGTTCTTTGTTGTGTTCGCCGTTAAAATATTCCCCTTTCCCGTTTATTTCAAATCCGTTTCAATTAGATTCAGTTTTTGTTCTTTCAATTTGATATTTTTCCTTTTGAACTCAAATTAGTTCATTTTCCTCCTTTTAACTACAATGAACAAAATAATGAACAGCAAAAACGCAAAACTTAATACCGAACTAATTATTATCACGCGCTGCTACCTCGAGGTGTACCACCGACACCTGAAATTAACAAAAGACAACCCCTTAAAGCACGAACATATGTTCTCAAAGTTGTAAAACGCATTTTTGTCAAAATAAGAGCAGGACATGCACGAATTATCAATCACAATCATTGACTTGGCCCAACAATCCTCGCAAAAAGTGTTCCTGCCAACTGAACCGCCGCCGCAATTGCAATTCCCGTTCATAAAATAACTAAACTTCCCATAAAGCGCCTTGCACGTTGTGCAAACATTATTATCGTAATCAAAAATTTCCTAACAGGGCTAACATTCACCTTAAATAAAATGCTCACTGTAATTTTGCGTATAGCAGCATTCTTCGGTTGTACACTTATTTAATGTAACTTATATATACAAATACATATTTAGAGTGGAAATTTAAATTAATTGCACTGTTCAATATATAAACAAATTTTCCAGTAAATGAATTTAACTGATACTTTAAATTTATACACTCTAATAACATGAATCACTCAACAGCAACAATCCAACAATACATCTAAACGCAATATATAAATATATTTTAATAATTCTTGTGGTTAGTGAATTTCCAGATTATTAAAATGGTTTTTATCTTTTTTCCAATCTAAGTGATTCTGCTTCCTCATTTATGTAACAGCTTTAATCACTCTTCAATAATAACATGACTCACTCAACATTTTTTCAATTGTATACGTATCTTTGGTTTTGCGCGATATCAGTAAATATAAATTAGTAAACTTGTATTTTGAGACAAACGCTGTTTACACTTTAGGTTATTTAATCGAACATAGCTCTACGTTTTAGCTGGTTTATTATAACCACTGAATAAATTTTTCCGTTTACCATTTTCAATTAATGGAAGTTCGATCTTGATTTAAGTTCTAATATATTTGATAATTAATAGCTAAATAACATCTCTAAATTTAAGAAACTTCAACTCGTTGATCTAACGAATATTCATAATATAACAAGTCTAAATTGAGATAAGTCCGCTAAAGAACTTAACAGGTCTCATAAAATTAGTATTGAATAGTTGTAAACTTAAACAAATAAGCGCTTAAAAATTTCTTATCAATTTGAAAACTTTAGATCTTTACTTCAATCATTACATTGATATAACAGAAGTTATTACAGCATTTGAAGAATCTTACATATTTAAATTTATAATATTGACTTAGTATCTGTTTATGTTTTAAGACCACTAGTCTAGAAGAACTCTATATTTCTGTTCTTTCTTCTCTTCTTCTTCTTTATAATAAAATAGTGTATCTAGATGCAAATATTAAGGAGATGAAGAAATTAAAAGTACTTAGAGTTTATAATAATTTTGTTAGCGATGATCACTTGAACAGCACCCAAATTAGAATTCGAAAAATTGGTTAGAGACGTTATAACATATCTGAATAGAAAGAACCATCTGAAGAAGAACTTCGCAAGGCCAATAAATTGAGAAAAATTGAAGGTCCGAACATTTATCTCAAATAATAAATCAAAAACAAACGCAAAATGTATCTGTCAAAATTCAACTCATTTAAACAAGAAATAAACGCGATCACAAATCAGCTCTCAAATTTATCTCAAAAATCTAAAATTACCGCAAATCACTTTAAACGGCACTCTTAAAACAGAATATAAACGAAGCGGTAAGGAACGCATGTCAAAGTCTCCAGATCCAGTTCACCGCGAACGTGATTCGTCTCTTCCAGTTATTGAATTAATCTGGGTTCGAATGAGATCAGGTAAAAATATGTTGTTGGTATATTTATAATATGTTTCAATTCAAAATATTATATATATATATAGCTATATAAAGTTTATAATATAAACCTAATACCAGTTTTAAGACCAGTTTTAACATTCAGTTGGTTATTTAATACTAATTAACACTACGTTTTATCTTGTTAGAATATTTGTGATTTAATTATATTTTTATTTAATTTCATTAGTGGAATGTTATTTAATAACTTTTATAGATGGTTGATATGATTGCGTAATAGCAGCAACGCATACTTGTTTAGCTCAAACTCAGTTTCTTATACTCAAACTATTTCACTCTTTGTATAAGTATACATCGTTTTCTTTAATTTCGTCAATTTGTGTTATTAAAATTTCTTGAATAATTTGATTCATGTTTTGTATGTCCTCAGAAATAATAATTTTGTTTCTCGTTGTCATTTTGGTTTCCGTTTAATTCAAATTTGTAATTAGATTCAGTTTTTGTTAATCCAGTTTTTAATTTTTGGCTTTAAACTCAAAAAGGTTCATTTTCCTCCGTTTAAAAACAATGAAAATAAAAATTGAAGCTAAAAGCAAAATAGTTACAATAATTGAGATTATTACTACACGTGTCTGGAACGAAATATAGTACTTACATTTGAAATCGATGAATCTGAGGCCTTTAACACACGCACAATAATTTTTGGTGTCGTAATACGCATTTTCATCGAATTTAGAGCACTAAACACACTATTCGTTATACACTATCATCTTCCTACCCCAACAATCATCGCAATACGTGTTCGTACCAGCCGAACCACCACCACAAAAGCAATTTCCATTCATATAATAACTCCATTCACCAAATTGAGCTTTACACGTTGTACAAACCTACTTTTAATAATTATATATTTCCTAACACGTTCGACACTCACCTTAAATATAATGTGTGTTAATATTTTCGATCTAACAACAAATATCTGTTGTGCATACGTTCAAAGTTATCTACAAATACATTTAATGGAGTGATAAATTTATAATTATATAGATTTAATATATAATCGATAAAATGATCAATAATTAATAAATAAATAAGCAATTTACTAATAAGTTTAATCTAAAACAGTAGTACGTTTACTTATTTAATTCTACTGTTATTAGTTTATTCATATTGGATAATGGTTCATACTTGGATGTTCGATCATCTGGATCTCAAATTGGGTTTTCCCCCATCCTAAATTCTAATTTAATATTCAAACTAATATATTATATTCTCTCATATAAACATCGCTGTTTACACTTTTTTGGTTATTTTTGTTTTCTTAACAACTCTTTTTCCTGTTCTCTTTCTAAATACATACACTCCAACAACCACAACGATTATTATAACCACAGATCCACCACCTACACCAGCCAAACAAGCAGTTCCGCATTTATTCACTTGACTTTGAGCAGTAATTATATGTTCGAACACGAAACTTGCTCCTTCAGCTCCACTCACATTTACTTTTTGCTCCAATTTATCGTAAAAATAGTTCAGGAACCTTTACTTCTACGTTGGGTCTGAAATTGAAAATTTTACGTTTTCTGCTGTTTTAATCAAAATTGAAGAATTGGAGAATACTTGGAAGCCAGACACGTTCACGCTCTGGCCGGCGGACAGGTTGAATATGTTGGCGGCGTCGTAGGTGACGTTGTTCTCGACGTGCCTTACTACGTGCATGGAGCTGTTCTGCGCGACCACTTGGTAGTCGAACTGGTTGACCAGGTCTAACTGGGTCTTGTTGCTGCCGAAGACGATCACGTACTGCAGCTGCAGCGGGGCGTTCGTCTTCTCGACGTACCCCGTGACGTAGTTTCGCTGGACCGCGCCTTAGATGTTCCCGATTTGGTTCCAATTTCCGACGCGCAGCTCCTTCTTCAAAAATATTTCGGTTTTCTTCAAAAATATATAGCCAACAGAGTCATTTACACCGGTGCCCTCCACAAACAGCCGTGAGCAGTTGTAGGCTTTCAAGTCATTCGAAACCGCCTGCCCGTCCACGAAGACATTCTAAGCTAGCGATCCGAGTTCTCTGTTCAAAAACGTCGACCTGTAGTTTTCAGTGCTGTTGTAGTTCGCAACGACCATCACCGACTGGTCGAAAAGGAACCAAGATCTGAAGCCGCTCAGCTTGTAGTTAAAGTTGTAGAATTCCATTCCTACCACTCCAGTACCGTTGAGATCTGTTCCACCAACAAAAGTGGCGTTCGACATCTTTGAGCTCCGAACTCCGTCAACAGCACTGTCATTACGACCTATCGTGAGTTCAGTTGTTCCCTATAACAAATATGGATCGACAGTGGGGAAAAAGTCGATGTACTGTTGTTAATAATTTGAGTACATGTACTCCATGCCGTCGCCTGTGTACCACCCGTGAAGGTTTTCACCGTTAATTGACTCGTAGTCGCCCACCTTATACGAGTGCATGGCTATCGCGAAGGCGTAGTTTTCTCGGCGGTGCACCACTCTTGCCATTGATGAAAAGCGTTTATGCATAAATTCAGGCTATGTAGCTGGAATTGATGCATTAGCTCTGATTTTAGCCATTATTATACTCGCTTGTTGGTATAATTGTGTAATATCAATAAACGGTTGCGCCTTTGTAATATGATGTTTAACTATATTTTACATTTGCTACTATTATTCTAACGATGATGTGTATTAGCTAAGAATTGCTACGTATGACATAACGTATTTGCAATTTTAATATTCTTATTCTAAAATTGAAATTGCTCTGCCATTTACCATATTCATCATCTAACAATTATATATTAGTGTTGTTTATCCATTTATAATGAATTCAAATATTTTTGAAATGCTGGATTCGCTGTACTTATACATTATACTTCTGTTCAATATCACAATTAAGTTTGTTAATCCAGCAAATTATACTTAACCATAACTTGCCGATGCTGATATAGTTTCATGCTATATGAACGAGTAATCTTTATAAAAGCCATCTGATACGTTTACAAAATCGAATATGTGATCTAGAGCATGGAAAGATAGATCTGATTCTGTGATATTTTGTGAAAGCAATCCCCTTATAAATGCAATTTGAGCAGTATTAACAAGATTGCCACCAGTAGAGATAACAACTGAAGGACATAAAGAAGCTGATAAATTTCCATAAAAAGTAGGATTTGGCAAAAATCGTTTAGATGAAGCTATAATATTGTTCAGAAGATTTTAAGAAATATCTTCTTTTATCAAAACTATAATGTTGTTGAGTACGTCAGGAATTCCAATCTACCACTCCCACCAATCTTATACTTTTCCGGAAAGTGGTGGACTCAATTTAATCAAATCTGCTTTGTAGAAATTTTATATTATAAAATCCAATGCAGATTGAACAATGTTAAGAGTTGTAATATTTTTATAGTGCATATTTGTATAATTCTCAAACGGGGTCACTGCATATGCAGTTGCGATAACTTAAATATTCCTAACAGTTTACAGAAGCTGAGGTCCCTATTATAATTATTAATATGAACTCCACAAATAAGTTCTGTCATTTGCTGTATTCATATCATTTATTTATTATGTAGCCCTATTTTGACGTATTGTAATAGCCTATTTGTAATTAATTTTACTATAAATATTTTCTGTAAGGGAATCTTATTTATTTTACAATATTATATTTATATCTTACATTTATTCAAGATTAGGACGCATAGTGTTATCACTATTCAAGGTAAAATCAAATATTTAACTGGCTCCTGCTTAACCCAATACATTAACCAGTTGAAGGGGCTGATCACAATATTTGAAATTAATAGCGCTCTACTTCTATGTTGGGTCTGAAATTGAAAATTTTACGTTTTCTGCTGTTTTAATCAAAATTGAAGAATTGGAGAATACTTGGAAGCCAGACACGTTCACGCTCTGGCCGGCGGACAGGTTGAATATGTTGGCGGCGTCGTAGGTGACGTTGTTCTCGACGTGCCTTACTACGTGCATGGAGCTGTTCTGCGCGACCACTTGGTAGTCGAACTGGTTGACCAGGTCTAACTGGGTCTTGTTGCTGCCGAAGACGATCACGTACTGCAGCTGCAGCGGGGCGTTCGTCTTCTCGACGTACCCCGTGACGTAGTTTCGCTGGACCGCGCCTTAGATGTTCCCGATTTGGTTCCAATTTCCGACGCGCAGCTCCTTCTTCAAAAATATTTCGGTTTTCTTCAAAAATATATAGCCAACAGAGTCATTTACACCGGTGCCCTCCACAAACAGCCGTGAGCAGTTGTAGGCTTTCAAGTCATTCGAAACCGCCTGCCCGTCCACGAAGACATTCTAAGCTAGCGATCCGAGTTCTCTGTTCAAAAACGTCGACCTGTAGTTTTCAGTGCTGTTGTAGTTCGCAACGACCATCACCGACTGGTCGAAAAGGAACCAAGATCTGAAGCCGCTCAGCTTGTAGTTAAAGTTGTAGAATTCCATTCCTACCACTCCAGTACCGTTGAGATCTGTTCCACCAACAAAAGTGGCGTTCGACATCTTTGAGCTCCGAACTCCGTCAACAGCACTGTCATTACGACCTATCGTGAGTTCAGTTGTTCCCTATAACAAATATGGATCGACAGTGGGGAAAAAGTCGATGTACTGTTGTTAATAATTTGAGTACATGTACTCCATGCCGTCGCCTGTGTACCACCCGTGAAGGTTTTCACCGTTAATTGACTCGTAGTCGCCCACCTTATACGAGTGCATGGCTATCGCGAAGGCGTAGTTTTCTCGGCGGTGCACCACTCTTGCCATTGATGAAAAGCGTTTATGCATAAATTCAGGCTATGTAGCTGGAATTGATGCATTAGCTCTGATTTTAGCCATTATTATACTCGCTTGTTGGTATAATTGTGTAATATCAATAAACGGTTGCGCCTTTGTAATATGATGTTTAACTATATTTTACATTTGCTACTATTATTCTAACGATGATGTGTATTAGCTAAGAATTGCTACGTATGACATAACGTATTTGCAATTTTAATATTCTTATTCTAAAATTGAAATTGCTCTGCCATTTACCATATTCATCATCTAACAATTATATATTAGTGTTGTTTATCCATTTATAATGAATTCAAATATTTTTGAAATGCTGGATTCGCTGTACTTATACATTATACTTCTGTTCAATATCACAATTAAGTTTGTTAATCCAGCAAATTATACTTAACCATAACTTGCCGATGCTGATATAGTTTCATGCTATATGAACGAGTAATCTTTATAAAAGCCATCTGATACGTTTACAAAATCGAATATGTGATCTAGAGCATGGAAAGATAGATCTGATTCTGTGATATTTTGTGAAAGCAATCCCCTTATAAATGCAATTTGAGCAGTATTAACAAGATTGCCACCAGTAGAGATAACAACTGAAGGACATAAAGAAGCTGATAAATTTCCATAAAAAGTAGGATTTGGCAAAAATCGTTTAGATGAAGCTATAATATTGTTCAGAAGATTTTAAGAAATATCTTCTTTTATCAAAACTATAATGTTGTTGAGTACGTCAGGAATTCCAATCTACCACTCCCACCAATCTTATACTTTTCCGGAAAGTGGTGGACTCAATTTAATCAAATCTGCTTTGTAGAAATTTTATAGTATAAAATCCAATGCAGATTGAACAATGTTAAGAGTTGTAATATTTTTATAGTGCAGATTTGTATAATTCTCAAACGGGGTCACTGCATATGCAGTTGCGATAACTTAAATATTCTTTACAGTTTACAGAAGCTGAGGTCCCTATTATAATTATTAATATGAACTCCACAAATAAGTTCTGTCATTTGCTGTATTCATATCATTTATTTATTATGTAGCCCTATTTTGACGTATTGTAATAGCCTATTTGTAATTAATTTTACTATAAATATTTTCTGTAAGGGAATCTTATTTATTTTACAATATTATATTTATATCTTACATTTATTCAAGATTAGGACGCATAGTGTTATCACTATTCAAGGTAAAATCAAATATTTAACTGGCTCCTGCTTAACCCAATACATTAACCAGTTGAAGGGGCTGATCACAATATTTGAAATTAATAGCGCTCTACTTCTATGTTGGGTCTGAAATTGAAAATTTTACGTTTTCTGCTGTTTTAATCAAAATTGAAGAATTGGAGAATACTTGGAAGCCAGACACGTTCACGCTCTGGCCGGCGGACAGGTTGAATATGTTGGCGGCGTCGTAGGTGACGTTGTTCTCGACGTGCCTTACTACGTGCATGGAGCTGTTCTGCGCGACCACTTGGTAGTCGAACTGGTTGACCAGGTCTAACTGGGTCTTGTTGCTGCCGAAGACGATCACGTACTGCAGCTGCAGCGGGGCGTTCGTCTTCTCGACGTACCCCGTGACGTAGTTTCGCTGGACCGCGCCTTAGATGTTCCCGATTTGGTTCCAATTTCCGACGCGCAGCTCCTTCTTCAAAAATATTTCGGTTTTCTTCAAAAATATATAGCCAACAGAGTCATTTACACCGGTGCCCTCCACAAACAGCCGTGAGCAGTTGTAGGCTTTCAAGTCATTCGAAACCGCCTGCCCGTCCACGAAGACATTCTAAGCTAGCGATCCGAGTTCTCTGTTCAAAAACGTCGACCTGTAGTTTTCAGTGCTGTTGTAGTTCGCAACGACCATCACCGACTGGTCGAAAAGGAACCAAGATCTGAAGCCGCTCAGCTTGTAGTTAAAGTTGTAGAATTCCATTCCTACCACTCCAGTACCGTTGAGATCTGTTCCACCAACAAAAGTGGCGTTCGACATCTTTGAGCTCCGAACTCCGTCAACAGCACTGTCATTACGACCTATCGTGAGTTCAGTTGTTCCCTATAACAAATATGGATCGACAGTGGGGAAAAAGTCGATGTACTGTTGTTAATAATTTGAGTACATGTACTCCATGCCGTCGCCTGTGTACCACCCGTGAAGGTTTTCACCGTTAATTGACTCGTAGTCGCCCACCTTATACGAGTGCATGGCTATCGCGAAGGCGTAGTTTTCTCGGCGGTGCACCACTCTTGCCATTGATGAAAAGCGTTTATGCATAAATTCAGGCTATGTAGCTGGAATTGATGGTTCACTCATTATTTTTAGGATTATTGTTCTTGCCTATTGATTTACTTAAGAAAAATCATAAAATGGTATTGCTTTTGTAACATGATGTTTCACTATTTATTTTAAAATTGTTGAAATTTCAGAATTAGGAGCGAACTAACTTAACACTGCCATATAACTTACAAACCCCTTACAATTTCCATACTCTTGTTCTTTGCGAGAAATTCCGCGACCATTTACCATATTCATCATTTATGCATTATACATAAATGGAGCAGCGGCATTTATAATGAAATCAAATATTTTAGAGATACTTGATCTATTGTAGTTATATATAATACTTCCATTTAAAATGGTTATTAAATTAGTAAGTCCTGAAAATAACACTTAACCATAACTCGCTGCTGCAACAATAGTAGTATGCTGAATAAAAGAATAATCTTTATAAAATCCATCTGAAATAGTGACAAAATCAAGAATATTATCTAAGGCATGAAATGATAAATCTGATTCTGTTATATTTTATGAAATTAAGCCTCTTAAGAAACATATTTTTGCTGTATCGACTAAGTTACCTCCTGTAGAAGGATTTGGTTTAGCATTTACATTAAATAAATTGTTAATTGTTGCAGAATATGGTTAAAATCTTCTAGAAGACGCTAAATACTTATTTATAAGATTTTGCGAAATATTTTATTAAATCAAAATGATTATGTTGTTAAGTGTGTCTGGAATTCCAATTTACCATTCCCACCAATTTTGGTTTCCAGAACCAACTAATGGAGGTGCTATAACTTTATAGTAATTTGATAAAATATAATCAAGTGCCGCGGATAGTACATCTAATGTTGTTGTATTTTAATAGTGAATATTTTGAAATTTGTCGCACGGCGCGGTTGCATAAGCTAGAGCAATAACATACAAATTACCAACTGTTGACAATAATTGTGTACCTTGTTCTATATTTTTCCATGAATCCCATAGATATGTTCTATCAATTGTCTTTATCATTGAATTTAACTATACATTAGCTTAATTTTATCTAGATGTTATTACTTAAGGATTAGTAATTTAATTATATTTATTTTCAGTAAGTGAATCATATTTATTTTATAAAATTAAAGTAAACTCTTTGTTTTAATCAATTGTAATACATATAACATTAAATATATACAACATCTGAAGTGAAAATTATAACATTATATTACATCATTTAAAATATATAAGCTTTTATAATATAGGTATAATCAAAATAAATAAACATGAATTATTAAAAGAACTAAAGAAAACATGAATAAAATAACATTTTTTTTGTTTAATTTTAGTGTACTCAGTAATTATAGCAAATATTAATTATATCTTAAATTTTCTGAATAAATTTTCATAATAAATAGAAATAACAAATGCTAAATATACTTTAATTGTTAATATACTCATGTTTTTTTATTAAATAGTAAATGTATACTTAACATTAAGACTTTTCAGTAAGATATTTTCTTTTCTGAAACTATTTGAATGAAGGCCGTAAACACCGCGCATTTTTAAAAAACATACTTAACATGTTTATACATACTTATAACATGAGCGAATGAGTAATTAAACATAATTTAATATCTTTTCACTAATTATGTCTTTCATCATCTGAGTAGTCTGTGTAGTGATAATAGTAATCTGAGTCTTCGCAGTCTCTGTCTCTGGTTGGAATGCTGAATTTTTCTCTGTGTACGATTTCGCTGAGTTATCTTACCGTTCTTTTGTTTTGTCCGTACCAGCTGTTATTCTTGCTCGGGGTCAGGTCTTACTCAGTCAGATCCACATCCTCGTGTTTAAGTGCTGATTTGTGCTGTATTTATTTTGTTTTATTTTCATAATTTGGCTTCTCATGTGATTCTTATTAATAATTTTTATTGTTTTAAGTATTATTTTGCTCTTCGAACGATTTTGACTGCAATGCGAATTATTTTGACAGTAATTCAGCAGTATTTGACTAAATTTCGCGATTTGATTTAACATTTATAAGGAGTGGTTGTTCAAAATATGTGTTGAACAAAACGTCTTGTTGTTCTTGTAGAAATAGTTCTTTCGCTTCTGGGTATTTTTTGATCATTTTGAGAACTTTGAATCCGCTTTCTTTTAATAGTTCGTTTTAGGTTAAAACTGGATTCGCGTTGAAGTCGTTCCTGCTCATTTTTGGGAACTGCGTTTTATTTTTTTGCAAGTAATATAGTTCCGCCCCACTCCAGAAGTAGCGTAGTGGTTCGTACTCGTTCGTTATGAACTTGAACATGTTTTTTACAAGTAGATTAATATTTATAGGCTTTTGCTTGAAATTGGATTTGGGAGATAAAAGGTCGTTCGCCTGGATTATAATTTAAGGGTCGAAATCTGATAAAAGTTGCTCGTAAACGTCGTCCACTTTCAAGTTCTTGGTTAAAAACAAACCGATTTCCTAGCAGAACGCGCTGTGCACCATAAATATCTGCATTGTGTTGAACCTCAACTTCAGTAGACCTTAAACTGGGCTCCGTAGAAGCTCCTGCTTCAAATCGGCCCGCTGAATGTACAAATACTACAACGGAGCAAGGTAACGCGTAGGCGGCAAATATATTTTAATCTACACCTGTTAAAACTAAATATTTAATATATCAGTAGAGTAAACCAGAACTTGAATGTGCTCGGAAACGTTTTTGGTTTTGAACGAACGAATAATTCGGTCAATCGGAACCATCATGAAAATATTTCCGCTCAGAGCTTGAGAATCAATCTCAAAACGATGAGATTAAATTCGGGTGGACTCGGAGGTGAAAATATAATTCAAATCGCCCCAGAACAGTGTTGATTCGTACGAATCGTTGTAAAACGGATTTTAGATTTCAGATTATTCGAATTATTGCGCATTCGTGTCGAATTATTTACGACCATAAATTGGTTTCTATATTTGTGTAATTGCTTGAAACAGTAATTTGGACTCAGAATCGCTGAAATACGGAAAATTCAGCTTTTAATTTAAAATACCTGTCGAATCGAACTACAAATCAGCTGAAGCTGGATATAAGACTAAATTGGACAAATCTATGTACAGAGACAAAACTCGCTTGAGCAAAACTCTGCAAATCGTAAATTATTACATATATGAGTCCCTTAAAATCAAATTCTTCTTCAAAATAGAAAGTTATTCTTAAAAATTAGCTTCAAGTGATTATATATCTTATTACAGTTATATAATTTTTTACAATCGATCGTTATAACTATTCGCCAACACATAGTTTTATTGTAATATTATTAAGACACTTTCTTTTTCTTCAGATGACATTTAAACACAATTTTATAGTTGTTCTATTTATTTCTTTTAGATATCAGTTATAAATTTCATATTTGGAGTGGCTCATTAACATTCCCTTTATAATCTTATATTTTTTAAAATATCACGTTTTGTTCTTCACAACATGTGCTGTTGAGTCAACAATACATCTAATATACATCAATACATCTAAAACGCAAAAGAAATATATTAGGTATTACGTTTTGTTCTTTCATGTTTGTTCTTTTGCTATAAACTAAGAAGTTATCACGATCTACATGAAAATATTATTTTAAAGTGTTGATGTTTTTGAGTTTACAAAAAAGCGTGAGCAGATATATAAATGACAATATTCATTTATTCTTTTATGTCATTTAGATTTGAACTGATTGGATTTCTGTATCCAAATATAGCGTTTAGAGTTTAACTAATATAAATATCAGTGATTAAAATATTTATAAATTGAAACATTACACTCCAAAATTATGTTGCAAGCAGCTATAGATAAAGAAAATTATCACATATTTCGCTAAAAATAAAATAAATTTATAATTAAATATATAACAGGTAATATTAGTAGCAAATACCTATTTTGGCATGTAATATTTGGAACAATTCTTATAATTACATGCTTTGTGATAACTGGTATCTTGAGTACTAAATTTAACATCATGATTGATACTTTTTCGACATTGGGTTCATGGGCTTCGTGGCGTAATCCAAAAGGTTGGTTCATGTTTTCCATAGGACTAATCGTTAGTTTATTTGTGGTATTGCCATTGATTCCCTACTAACATTGTCGTATTAAATATGTAAATATGGCACTTAGCTATTTAGTTACTGTAAGTTTATATCTAGGTTGTTTATGTTTTTTGATGGTGGCATTTTTCCCAACTGTTCGAACTTCAATATCTGGTGGGAAGATTAAATTTTCGAATGTGCACGGTATTTCAGCTTTGTCTGGAGGGGCCTTGTTTATTATAGGTTATTTAGTGCTATTTATCATGGTTTTGATAGATAAGTGCAAGAAGAAAATTGTTTTTGGCCCAGCGTTCACAGCATCAATGATAGTATTGGTAGTATTCTTTATTATTGCATTAATTGCGAACGTTACTTGGATCATTATTTACCCGCAAAGGTACAGAAATGATCCCTCAATCGGCGATGACAGGAACGATGCTTCTGCGTTTTCGTTTTATAGCTTCTCAATGTGGGAGAATTTGGGGATTTACCTCATTTTCACGTTTTTCTTGACGTCTCCGTTTATGTTACATCATAGAAGTGACGGAAAATTCACCGTTTAGAACGAAAGTAAACGACTATTTCCAAAAAAGGAGCGAATATAACTCAAAACAGAATTATCGGTTATTTGGAATTAAATAATAAACGGACGTAATATTTCAAAAAGGAAGTAGTGCGTGTTATTGGAGCACTTAGCTGATTACTAAGTTGAGGCTGATGATGAAATTGTTTCAGTTCTGTACAAAATAGAAAATCCAAGATACAAAATGATATTGTAATTATTTAGATATATTTAGTAAGAGACAATAAATTAAAGTCAGTGAGTTAACTTATATTTATGAACTTAACTTACTTAACTTATAATTCTCAAATTTAATTTTAAAGATTATTCTTAACTCAATATTCACTCTCTGTAGAGATATACTTCATTTTCCTTAATTTCATCAATTCGCTAAATTTCAATCTCTTTTATTATTTGATTCATATTATCAATTTCGTCCAAAATGACTAATTCGTTCTTTGTGGTATTCGCCGTTGAAATACCACCAAATGGTTCAATTTGGATTAAATTTAACTTCTGCTCGATAAAATTATTTTTGTTGATTTTCGTTCTGAATTCAATGGAGTTCAGTGTCTTGCGTTTAAATATGAAGTATAATATGATTAACGCGATTAAAACTAAAAGTGCGAATGAGAGAACAGAACTTACAATTATCATTCGAACTTCAGCCGAAATGAAATACTTACACCTGAAATTATAAAATATATACGGACTAGTACAAGTGCAAGAGTTTTCAAATAGATATAATGCATTTTTGTCAAATTAAGAGCACTAAATACACATGTTATCGTTTACTACCAATTATTTAAGCCAACAATTTTCGCATATTGTATTCGTACCAACAGATCCGCCTCCACAGTGACAAGATTCATTCATATAATAACTGTACTCACCATAAAGATCTTTGCATGTAGCGCACACCTGATTATCGTAATCATAAACTTCACTACAAGTTTAACACTCACCATGAACTAAATGAGTATTAAAATCTATAATCTAGCAGCAACTATCTGTCTAACATTAATTTAATATCATTTAAACATAAAAATACATAATTAGAAGTGGATTTATTGTATTTATATAATAAGAAGTAAACTAGTTAAATTATTATTAGTTATTTTTGAAACAGATTAAAAAATGGAGTATATCATTTCTTATTAATAACTTTACAATGAGTAATTTTGGTTGATAATTTTCCAGGGTTATTCCCAACCCTAATTTAAGCATTTTTGCAGCAGTCCACTAAAATAATTCCCCCTGCCATATATTTATACATATAAGTGCAATTTTTATAATATTACACCTCAATTTGAAAATGAGTAAACTCAGAATATTTCTATAAACGATTAAGATTTGAAGAAGTTATAAATTTGAACTTATTATAAATGAATAAATGAATAAATTTAACATTATAAATGTTGACATTTGCACTATTTTTTCATTTTATGAATTATATACGCTTAATATTACGATTCAATAATTTACTCTGAGCGATAATAAATTAATCAATCAGATAAAACATTATTAAATAGTGTATTCGCTTATAAAATATTGTAATAATAAGATTAAACGCACGAATAACTATTATTTTGCAATTTGATCTCATTTATAACTAATAATGTTGAATGGTAGCTGATGAGATGAAAATATAAGATGAAAAATGTATGTTATTATAGATAATTATATAGTAAAATGCTGTAATATCAATAATTAAAAATTAAACTAAATAATAATTATAGGAAATTAGGGTTGGGATGGAATAACCTTTTCCAGTTTATTAAAATGGTTTTCATATTTGCTTCCAATCTAAGTGATTCAGCTTCCTCATTTATGTAACAACATTAATATATTTAATTCTATGAATATATCTAATATAATTTAATTCTATTTAATATCAAGTAACTATTATGTATCTTATGGTATGTAAGGTAGGTAATCATAGACTCTGTATATCAAACTTAGAATATAGATTGATAAAATATATAAGGCTCAGAATAATAATTGGACATTGATATTATATCATCAACTACTCAATCCAATTAGATATATTGATATCTCATTTAAACTATCATTTTAGATTATAAATATATTATCTCATTAAGAAATCACTTGAGTTAGCTTTTCAAAGAGATGAGCCATTGAAGATGTGAACTGGATGTGATTGTAACTATTCATAAGTGTATTTATTTATTTTTTGAAGTTATTGAACGAAGTTTTAAGAAATTAGTGTTAGCCTTGGATTTCTTTAAGTTAAATGTTCGGGCATTCAAGACATCTCTATTTGTTGGCATTAAAAAGTTCTTCTTATGATGGAATTTCTTAATTAGTGATGTCAAAACATCTATCAACATTTAGGTTTTCAATTGATGAAAAATCACTTATTCGATTCTATTCTACTCTAAATTATTTCAATTTTTTCATCTCATTGAGATTTGCATCTAGGTATACTATTGTATTACGTGAAATGTCTAGATATTCTATATTCACGAGTGGTCTTAAAACATAAATAGAAACTAATTCGCAACAAGTCAAATCTAATGAAATAATATTTATTAAATACTGCAGCTCTGTAATGATTATTTCAGAATTATGTGAAAGATTTAAGTATTGTAAATTGATAAGCGGTTTTAAAGCACTTAGTTGTGTAATATCACACTTATTTATTGCTAAATGTGTGAGACCATGCAAATGCTTCAATGGAGCAATGTCTAAGCCCCAATTTTAACTGATATACAGCTCTTTAAGATTAACCAATAAACATATTTGATCGATATTTAGTAGTTAATTTGCAGAAACATCCAGATATTCTAAATTAGTAAGCACACCAATTTAGTCAATATTCTAAAATCCACATTCTTGCATAGTTAATGAAGTCAGACTTGGTACACTGTAAATATGTGTTAGATCAACATAATTAAGTGAAACATCCAGAGTGTGGAGTTTCTTGAACTTAGTTAGATTATACAGTTAATCGTTTTCCAAGTAATTTTATTCTAGCATCAAAACTTCAAGGTTTTCGAGCTCTAAATTGTCAACGTACATATTCTATCCTTATTGTTTCTCTTCATCTTCGTCCCTGAAATTATACACAGTTAGTACTTTTAATGAGTTGCTTCTCAACTTTACAATCATGCCATTACTTAAATAAAGGTTCAAAGTGGAAATATCAAACTTTTCAAGAAACCGCAAGTTTGTAACTTCTGGATCCTCTGCGATTTCTAAGCTACCATTATTAATTTTACTTTCATATCTACGAGTCATTTTAGCATCGTATATCTTATTCAGAGTATTTTAGTTTTAATGCATAATTGTTCGGTTGAGAAGTGGAGAAATCATTTGAAAATAAATTTAATTTGTATCTATATGTTATCTGTGTGGGACGAAATGAGTATTCAGTTCATATTCAGTATTCAGTTCCTTATATATAAGTGCAAATATGTTATAAATAAGTGTATTGTGTTATAATTAGTACTCAAACAAACATTTAGAAACATTTACATACTCTTAGTACTGATGATAAGCAACAAGTAAGTCATTTAATTTTATCTATTCCAAATATCAAATTAATAAGTTAATTAGTTAAAATATAGAAATTATAATTCACAATATAGTAATTATAATTCACAACTTTATAACAATAAAATACACATTATTATTAAATAATAAAATGTAAAATATTGTGAACATATTCAATACAATAATATCATTTATGAAATTTACAACAAAATAGTTATCATTTAACTAGTCATAATATCATTATAAATTAATTATTATCGTTTATACAATGTATTAATATAAAAACAATATTCCCATTATGAAACTAATAATATCAAATTTACTGATCTCATTCGAACCCAAATTGATTCAACAGCTGGAAGAGATGAACAACGTTCGCTGTGAACTGGATTTGACTTTGGCGCGCGTTGTTCAACACCGCGTTAATTTCTTGTTTACGTGAGTTGAGTGCCGTATTAAGTGATTTATGTTGGCTTTGTATTTCTTTGAGTTAAATGTTCGGGCTTTCAATGCGTCTAATATTATTGGCCTAGCGAAGTTATTGTTTAAACGGTTTTATTTAACCAGAAATGTTAAAACACCTCTTACCAAACTTGTCAATGCTGTTGAAATTTGGGTGTTATTCAATTGTGGAGAAGTCACAAATACGATTGCCGTCCTCCACTCTAAGAGTTTTTAACTGCTTCATATTTATAATATTGGCGTCTAAGTACACAATTTCATTTGTTGCAATTAATAACTCTTCCAACTTCACAAGCGGCCTTAAAACACAAACAGAAACTAAACCACAACACTTAATATATAAATGAGTTAGGTTCTTCAAATACTGCAGTGTTGTAATATTTATGTTAGAATTGAAAGAAATATCCAATATTTGTAGGTTGATAAGAGGTCTCAAAGCACTTAGTTGTTTAAGTTTACAATATCGCAGGTCTAATTTTACGAGACCTTATAATTCCTTCAACGGACTTATGTCAATGTTTTCATTTTACATAATATTGAGCTCTTTAAGATTTACTAGTCGGCTAATAGATTTTATATTTACCAGTGTATTTAGCGATATATCAAGTACTTATAAATTAGTTAGAGATCCAATTTAATCAATGTTTTTTAAACCGCAACCCTTCATACATAATTCAGTCAGACTTTTAAGTTTAATTAACGGATTAAGATCTAAGCCTTTATTTGCACTTAGATCAAGTTAGTGCAAGTTAACTAATGATGATATTTATTCTATGTTCTTTAAGCCACATCGTTGCATATACAATTTAGTTAAACTTGGTACAACATGGATATGCGTGAGATCAACATCGTTCCTAGAAACATTTAATGTGTGGAGTTTCTTAAATTTAGCTAGATTATATAATTAGTTATTAACGAGTTTATTGTTTGAAACATGTAACACTTCCAGATTTTCGAGTTCTAAATCATCAATATTTAATTTCATTACTTATTAGCGTGCTTGCTCTGATTTATCCAAAGTTAATTGGTTTATTGTAATGCTTCTAAATTTTACATTCATACTATCACTAACATAAATCTTCAATTTTTAAATATTGTACTTTTCCACAAAATTCATGTTTGTAACCAATTTATCACCTTTTTACCAATCACCGATATCTAAGTTACCGTCTTGAATTTTGCCTTCATATTTGAGTGATATTTGCTCATCTTATTGCTATTTTTTATCATGTTAAATTTATTTGGGCATTTAAAGTATGGAAGTGGTAAAGATAATTTAAATAATTTAATTATTAGTAAACATATTATAATAATGTTTGAATACTGAATGAGGATACTTTTAACTAAGCCTCCCATTTATGCAGGAAATCGAACTATTCCTGCAGAATCTGCAGGGGAATCGAAACCATTTTGCAGGAAAAGCTCGCCTGCAGTTGCAGGCAGTCGCATGCTGTTTTGCAGGAAATATCATCCTGCAATTATTGGGCACAAATATAGTAATTATTTTATTGATATTTTAATATAATACTCAAAATTATATGATTAATATGCTTATAAACAGGCAGTATACTGTTTTGTTATTTATGAGTAGTGATTATAGCTTGGGCTTATTATAAATGTATTTCAGTAAACCATTCATGTTGGAGTGAAAATAATATGAATAATAAAAATACGTACTCCATCATTGTATATCATTATAGACATTAGAATTAATTTAATATAACAATATGTTCCTTCCTTCAGAATATTTTGTGAACCAAATTTGTCAAAATACTTTATATTTCTATTTATTCTACTAAATGTGTGGTTTCATAAGTTAATATTTCTTTATTATCATATTTTCTAGTTCATAATCTTATTTTTACTAGTATTGGATTTTTCCTTCTAAATATATTTATAATCGTTGCTAGCACTTCTAACTGTAATATTATCGTATTTAATAATAAATTTATCATTTTTCAAGTATAATACAAATTTATACTTGAAAAAGATAATTTTCATTCATTAAATTGAAATTTGAAGTGGTTTTAATAAATATAATTGTATATAATATAGATATTCTATACTAATATTTTTTAAAATATATTGAAAAACACCTCTAATGATCATTATCAATCAATCTTTTCTGCAGGAAGCCAAAAATAATGCAGAATTCTTCCTGCTGTTGCAGGTGATTTTTCTGCCTGCATGCAGGTTGTTTTGCAGTTAATGCAGAAAACCGAACTATTCCTGCAGAAATGGGAGGCTTACTTTTAACCTTTCCAAGATCAATGGAAAGATTTAAGCAATTACATTCTTCTAAGTAAAATATCTCGCTATCGTACATAATAAAGGTACCTACCTAAATATGTATGAATAAAAATGGAGGTTTCTGAGGTGCGCCATCACCTACATATGTGTCATACATATATACATCTAAAACTAATAATCATTCATACATTATGATTCTCACATTAATTACACAATAATAATGGAGTTTACAAATTTAACGTAGTACAAAACACGTGTATTGGTTGAATAATAATTGGACTTAAATACACACGTATTAAAGTTATCTTAAATAATATGTTTTCACTGCTGGTACATGCGCACTTCCCCTTCTTTTATTTCGTCTACTCGTCTAACTTCAATTTCCTGAAATCATTCTATAATTGTTAAGAGTGATAATACTTGAAAATTATTTAACTAGTCATAATATCATTATAGATTAATTATTATCGTTTATACAAAGTATTAATATAAAAACAATATTCCCATTATGAAACTAATAATATCAAATTTACTGATCTCATTCGAACCCAATTTAATTCAACAGCTGGAAGAGATGAACAACATTCGCTGTGAACTGGATTTGACTTTGGCGCGCGTTGTTCATTGTTGTGTTTATTTCTTGTTTGAAGTTGTTGAACGTTGTTTTAAGTGATTTGTGAGGGATCAATTTGAGTTAACGGTTCGGACGTTCGATATTTCTAAATTTGTTGGCCTGGAGAAGTTCTTCTTATTGAAGAATGCGTACCGAAACTCCTCAGTAACGAATACATTTCCGATGAGCTTTTAAGCTTATTGATTCATATTTCAATTTCCCCAGAATACGGAATCTTATACCCATCATTTATCCAATCACCGGAAATCAACTATGATGATGACAACAACTTTGGAAATCTATGTTCTGGTAAGAAGATGTGTTTTTGCCCATTCATTTTCAGCCAGCACTGGTTCCTCTTGATAATATGCAACTAGGAGTCATTCATTCTCGATGGCATGAATCATGTCGTAACTTAGGATCTATAGGAGCAAAAAGAGTTCTTAGATATGTTAACAACAGCTCGATCCATCACATCATGTCAGTCAAGTCAAGTACTTCCCATTAACATGAAATGTTAATTTGGAAAGCACCCACAACTCACTGGGTTTGATTGCGGCTTATTTATCATATTTGTAATGTTGAAAATAATGAAACATGACCTAACCATCAATGAAATTTAAAACATTGAATTCCTTTCCAACTCAGCTTCCGCTATTCGTCAGCGTGCATTTACTCTAATTTCAACATTCTCGAGAGCGAATGACTAACAGGATACCACGGTGATTGATAATAAGCAACATTCCTCTAGCGACTATGAAGTTGTCAGTACGCCCATAGTTTAGAAGGTCCCAATATAACCTCACAAGAAACCTAAAACTATGACGGCTCAGGTCTAAGCAACAACGAAACAACATGATAACAGTCAGTACCCTCCCAAAGTCAATACTAAAACACCTATGAAACTAGAGTCTGACGCGTTTCTTGCTATTTCTGGCAACATTAAAACCCATTTTTGTTTCAATGTCTCCAATGCTAATTGCTATATTCTACGAACAGATGCAATCCAATTGGCATCAGACTTTCTTAATGCTCTGAATCTTAAACGAGGGTCCGTGAACTAATTTGATCTCTGGCCAATATCACATTTGTCTGACAATGCAAAATGCTTTGAATCCCAAGTTAAAATAGCCCAATGTGCTCAACTCGGTCTGATAAGCCAGAGTTTCCCAAGGAAACCCTCATAAGATACCAAATATGACTATAAAGTCTGGTAAAATCACAGAAAAATGATGGCTTCTAATAGATATAGTTCTCTTTATGGTGACTCAGTCCTTGATTAAGACCTTACTGCTTAAGAATTCAGTGTCAAAGGATAAAAAACTATCGTTTTCCACGACATGCGTATACCATTCACTACAATCTAAGCGGAACTTAGATATGTTGACTATGCTCACTCTATCAAGTAATAGAAATAAACAAAGCAGGCTCCATCATTTACACTTCAAATAAAGTTGTGCACAGCATATGACCCGGATGCCAGTAAAGCATCGGAGCACATCGCTTTCAATCGAATGTACAACTCGATAATTATACGGGTAGGTAACAACGATTTCGTTATCATTCCGCTCAATGACCTTCATGACATAGAGTAGACTTTAATTTCAAGGTAGTTAACCTCAAACTTCTGTTTTAAGTCAGATAGTAATACACACCTAATCCTACCAATACCTCACCAATATATTTGTGATTCTCATAAAAATTACGTCCAGGAATTGTAATAAAACTACGACTGGATTTAAGAGAAAGCCAAGCTCCTTGTTATTGTACAGAAGCTTAAGGAAGATATCAAATCAAATGGGGCACATATCCCTGAGCCTTAAGACAACGTACCTTTCAACGACGTGACAAATGGCGAGATTCCTTGGCGAACGACCACAAATATGTCTAAACCATTAATATTCTCACCGTAAGATTACGCTAGATAAACACAACCACGTGATAATCCTATCTCAGTTATAGAACAAGTGTGTCCAACAGTAGATCAACAAGATAGATACAAAGTAGTCTCAAACTTGTTTAAGCTAGTAAACGAACGTATGCCACTTATTACAAGATTATATAACCGTCTGTTCTACGATGAATAGAGGATTCTTGTTCCTGATTCTGATTTCTTTAGAAGATTCCACCCACTTCCCGCTTCTATGTTCAAAAAAGGCTTAATGCTACATACGAACTTGTCCGGATCATTGCTCTGGTAAACAATGGACATTTATTCATGCTATCAAGCCCTTGTAAAGATCAATGGCACAGAACTCGACGATATCACAATCCAACTGGCCAGAGTGTGTAGACAATACACCGAAAATATCATTGACTACCCTGATCATCTTATCATATAGTCAACTTCTTTCGGAGGCTTAATATGCATCATTCCACTCCAGGCCTTGGATCTAACAATTATAACAGAAAACCATGCAAATATGCACATAAATTAAGAATCCCTTTCTATTTAAATAATAACAAACCACTTGTGTATTACATCTTTGTTCTATGCTATAAAAGAGATAAATAAAACACAAATGGATCAAATGAATGTTGTGTAGATGCAAATTGTTGACACTCCACCATTAGAACTACCACCTGACGACATAGTTTAGAACGCCACCCAGAGACACTGCAGTAAAAGCAAAAATTAATTACTGGGTTCGACACAGACGCGCATGTACCAGATATAATTGATTTCGTCAATAAATAAGACACACACATCATGCTAACACCAATAGTTTATGTATCGTATCAAGATCTTCCTCCAACTTCTAGTAATAACACTGTTAAACCGGTGAACCATCCACTCGAAGCAGACCATCATAATGAGGATGACTATGCGGGCATCGTCTTACCATAAGATTGTGTGATGGAAAATAAATCGTCAACAATAGATTAAATGAGTTGCCTGCTTATCGACGAAGTAAACATCCCGCGCAAATTACAGCATATCGAAGCAGATTGGATAAACTTTGGACATCTCATATACAGGAATGCATGGAGTAATAAATTCTACTGCAAATATGATACTCTCTGTCAGCGCCACAACTTAGACAATCTCAGTAGAGTTTACAGCCCATTATCAAACGACTCAGTGCGAGTTGATAGTAATTCATAATGGTATAGAGGCTAGATCAAGTACACTGATTAAAGCTCTAACCTTAAGTAATACGACATTATTATTAAAACAACATTTAACTAAAAATTCAATGATTAAGCCGATACTCTACTTATTTTTATCATTGAACTCAAATGCTACTCGCTGTTAAACCTATAGCAGTGCATCAAAGTTGAGTCTACGCTTGACTCGGAACATTTAATCTTCAAAAGCTTGCAAACTCAACATCATATCACGTTAATAGTTCACGAACTAGAATTCCAAATGCTTGGTTTCTACAAACGTAGTAAAGCCAGAAACAATAAAGCACTCATTATTCAGCGAAAACATGAGCAAGCTCACCTTCTCAACATCATTAATGGGAAGTCTTCATCAAGTTGGTAAGATTATTAGCTTTCACTTCAATTTAAATTCAATATCAACCTTGACGAACCAATCTGGTATCATTGCAAATTGCCACCATAATATCAGAGTCAACACATTAAGGAGCTGGAGGACTGCTTTAACAGCAATCATTTTTCAATGGATAACCTCCAAAAGATGTGGATATCTATCAACAAAGAGAGCAAGAACATTAACACTTACTCTCCTACGTTAGTATATTCTCACAAACTACAAACGCAGAGTAAATACATAACCAGCCAAATGAGTTGTGGTAACTTATTCTCAGAAACTCCTTTCTTTGAATCTGTGGAACTTCTACCTTCACTCCACAATGTCCATCCTATTTGTAATATCTTGGACAACCACCGGCTGAAATTCATAGACCCAAGAGGCTCTGCAGCCCTCATCATAGACAACTCTACTCAATGGACCCTTGGCACGGTTCAAACAGATTCATTCAATAGTGTAAAGGTTCTAATCAAAATTTGCAGCGACCCACACAACCTGTAGGGAACTTCCATCCTCATCTATGCTGGAGAACCATCAGATTATGCAATTATGGACCTATGTATGGTGTAAAATATTATCTCCGAACCAACGAAGAACTTAAAACTACAAATATCCATGAACTTCAAAACATCTGAAAATGGACCAATTGTAATTGTGAAAATCGACACTGAAGGTTTGTAAAACCTAGGCTTCCGGTTTAAAGAGATCAAGTCCACTTTTTTCGACCTCGAGAGAATTCACGACTTCGATGAAAAGAGGAAGAAGTAAAGCTATAATATTATTGCCTCTCTAAGATAAATTAACAACTTCCAAAAGAGCAAAAGTCTATCTTCGGATATAATTAAGATGACATAGATTGCCCGGAACAACAATACGACAGCAGTCATAACGTAAGCTGCTTTAACATTCAAATGTAGTACGTGCGATGATGAATGTTTCTCATCATATGGAATTTTAAGACACCAGGACTCTGTTGATCACAAACTCCGAGTCAAATATACTGCGGAAAGCTTTACTAAAACAATAGATCAAATCGAGTCACTCAGCTTCATGATGATCAACTATGCATATCCAGATCTCACTTCAATATCGCACGGTGTTTTATTTAAGTGCGAGTGTGGTTTTGTCGGAATGACCGCCCTGGACATACTGTTTCACTAACACTTCAATTGTCCAAAAACTACGTGTGCTCCTTGGTCAGTGATAGAAGGCCAATTCGAAGCCAAGAAGAAACCAATCCTGATTATTAAAGCCAAAAGCCAACTCACCATTGAGCCAGAACAGCAGGAACATCATGAGAAACCATTTTAAACGTGGGTCAACGATAATAAACTAATCCCGACCCCGGAAACTGTCAAATTCACACCACAAGAGACCTTAATCATCACTCCAATCGTTGTAATAAAGCAATCATAGTCTGAGTGTGAAGAGCGCATACATGCGATCCGCCAGAAATGTTCAATAACACCAGAGGAATGCGTTCATGATCTTACCTTCGAAAGAATCGTTGATCTTATCAACAAGCTAGATCCAAAGAAGCCCATAGAAGCCATCAACTCACTGCTGACCTCTTGTAGACTACAAAGTACAGTAGTAAACAGCTCAAATTACGATCGCGAACAGGGAATGTATATTCCACCAGCTCCCCCTTCAGTCCAACCAAACGCACAAAAGAGACCAAACATTCCAGTACACTCAGAAGTGGTCGAAACGATCTACGCAACTCCATAATAAAGGGAAACAAACGAGAACGACAGTCCACCTGAAATCAAGTAGAAAATAAAAATATTCCCAGCTGCGTTTTAGGGAAAAATCCACGACTTAATCTAGGAAAGCAAATTCTCGAAAGCACTTCAAGCAATTGAAACTAATCTAAATAAAGAGAGCTAAGGTCAGACCAGAACGGATTTTAAATAAATTGAAGAAATTAGGAAATAACAACTTGCAAAACTGTTTCCGACACCACGAAAAGTTGAACTAAAAGCTGTCTTCAGACCATTTAAACATGCTTACTTTAAAATAAAAGACTCAGAGGTTGTTGACGCCATAAAAGAACTTGACGCATCAAAATCTTGTGGGGCTAGTGGTCTCTCAAACAAAATTATTAAAAAATTAGTTAACAATGGTCGGTTTATCCAGATACTAGCAAGCGCATTTGAAACTCTAATCAATGATCCGAAGCAAATGTCCTAAATACTCCCACTTTTTGAATTTAGAGTAACTCTTATCCCGAAAGAGGATGGCTCAAGCAGACCACTCGCGATCAATGAGACTATGATCAATGTCCTCCAGAAGATAATGCTTAAAAGGAAAGATATGCTCCCACACAACTTTTGCGATGAAGTCCACACCATGCATGCTGATGCGATGCTCAGCTGCAAATTAGCTGGGAAAACTCTATCGGATAGAAATATAATCCTCTCCGTCGACCTGGCCTCAGCGTATAACAACCTCACAACTGAAGCCATCATCAACGGTATGGAACTACAAGGAGTCCCACAACAAATTTAATTGTTCGTTATAGGCATGATATAAGCGTAAAACTGCATTGAAACACACTCACACAGTATACTTTAAGGTGCGGTCTGTTCAACCTTAATTTTTTCATACTGTATGAATCCTGTGATCCTGGAGCTTAAATAACGATTTGCATGTGTCAACTTTGCAGACGACACGATTGTCGAACTTAAACCAATTGACACGGAAAAAATGGCACTCGAATTCCTCGATAAACTCTTTGGTAAATATGGGATGCATGTTAACACACGGAAATGTAAATCAACAGCTAATGGAGCCATCGTAACCTTCATGGGCACTAAATACTCGTAAAATCGTCACGACACAAGAACTCATATTTCTTCTGATATCCTGATCGTGGCGACCAAGTATCAACAAATTATTAACTAAATGCTGGAGCGGGGCTTACCCCGCTCGAATGTCATGGGCCTTTTCCTCAAATGTGTATGCACAAAATGCTCATGGGCAGTCAGAATTGATGACTATAACGACTACACAATCAATGACTACAATAAAGTGGATGAAATTCTTGCTCGCACCTTCCACAACATTGCCTAGCCAAAAGCGATATCTTAAGAGGATCTCGACGGCCCCAGATCTAAGGAAATGATACAATCCATCCTCGCCCTAATGGCAGCATCCATTAAAAACCATAATGGTTTTGGACTAATACTCCCTGGACTATCATTCCAAACCGCCCAAAAGCTGCTCGCCTCAAATAAAATCGATCCAAGATTCAAGAAACTCCAGCACTCAATCAAGTCTGAAAACGAAAAAATGGAGCACGCCGCGCTATCAACTAACTAAGACTGCTTCGTCACGCACACGCTCGCATACGACTTCGATTATGACAACATCGAATTTAGAAGAGCAATAGACATCCTATTCGACACGGTCTCGGTTAACATCCCGTCCAGAGAATGTAGCATCTGCCATACAGTTCATGAAGATTCCAATCACTCAATTTACTGCCAAAACTTCTCGGGCATGAGTATCTAGAGACATAACAGAACTCAGTACGATCTTATTGCAGCACTACCTGTCAAACATCAGCCGAAGTTGAGCCCAACGTATGGCCAATTTAAATCAAGTAAAAACAAAGCGCCAGATGACCCTAAAACGAACAAAGATCCTGGGAAAGTCTTACATCAGATGGGAAATGCCGATGTGATGATTATCCACAATGACAAACCACACTTCTTTGATATGAGCATAACCCAACGCGGCCCAACCATGAACAGAGAATACACCCAAAAACTCGAAACCCACTCAACAAACTATGAAGTCCACACAAGCCAAATACACCCAATAATCCTTAGCGACCAATGCACAATCCACCCAGAATCCCTCAAGAAAATTAACCAATTTTGTCGTGTAGACAAATTCTTACGCTCAACAGCTCGATCTATTATCAAATCTCACGGAAACAGAACCCGAAACTACAATGAAGCTGTCAAACAGCATGCAGAAGAACTCCAGTTATAGTTCACCTACGCAGATAACCATGATATCTTCTATGAAGAATTCCAGAACAGAGATGGCGACAACGTCGTAATCTCCCACGACCTATGAGGATCCCAGCTCCCAGCCATAAAACAAAATAAAAAATGAATAGAAAATAAACTGAAACCAAAAAGACATAAAAAATTAAAACAATCAAAAGATAAAAAACTAAAAAAGAACAACCAAAAAGACAACAATGAGGTAATTAATTAATGAAGTAATGAATGAAGTAAATAAAATAATGCCTAACTTCCTACAAATGATCACTTGCTGATCGCCTAAGATACACCAAATGCACAAAACCACCAAACAAACACCAACAAACACAAACTAAGACACAAACACAAACCAAAAACCAATCGGCCACGAAAGCCACAAATCACCACAAGACTAGGTCGCCCAACCTTATCAACTCCAATAGTACTGTCACAGAGATGATTGACTTTAACTATGTCACACAATTGCACAAATAAGCACAAAAGGGAAGCTCTAACCAAGCATGAGGAATTAAATACAGCCGGAACGAATTAAAGGAGGACCGAGTGAGGTATTTAAATAAATAAATAATATTTGTAGGTTGATAAGAGGTCTCAAAGCACTTAGTTGTTTAAGTTTACAATATTGCAGATCTAATTTTACGAGACTAACTAAATCCTTCAACGGAGTTATGTCAATGTTTTCATTTTACATAATATTGAGCTCTTTAAGATTTACTAGTCGGCTAATAGATTTTATATTTACCAGTGTATTTAGCGATATATCAAGTACTTATAAATTAGTTAGAGATCCAATTTAATCAATGTTTTTTAAACCGCAACCCTTCATACATAATTCAGTCAGACTTTTAAGTTTAATTAACGGATTAAGATCTAAGCCTTTATTTGCACTTAGATCAAGTTAGTGCAAGTTAACTAATGATGATATTTATTCTATGTTCTTTAAGCCACATCGTTGCATATACAATTTAGTTAAACTTGGTACAACATGGATATGCGTGAGATCAACATCGTTCCTAGAAACATTTAATGTGTGGAGTTTCTTAAATTTAGCTAGATTATATAATTAGTTATTAACGAGTTTATTGTTTGAAACATGTAACACTTCCAGATTTTCGAGTTCTAAATCATCAATATTTAATTTCATTACTTATTAGCGTGCTTGCTCTGATTTATCCAAAGTTAATTGGTTTATTGTAATGCTTCTAAATTTTACATTCATACTATCACTAACATAAATCTTCAATTTTTAAATATTGTACTTTTCCACAAAATTCATGTTTGTAACCAATTTATCACCTTTTTACCAATCACCGATATCTAAGTTACCGTCTTGAATTTTGCCTTCATATTTGAGTGATATTTGCTCATCTTATTGCTATTTTTTATCATGTTAAATTTATTTGGGCATTTAAAGTATGGAAGTGGTAAAGATAATTTAAATAATTTAATTATTAGTAAACATATTATAATAATGTTTGAATACTGAATGAGGATACTTTTAACTAAGCCTCCCATTTCTGCAGGAAATCGAACTATTCCTGCAGAATCTGCAGGGGAATCGAAACCATTTTGCAGGAAAAGCTCGCCTGCAGTTGCAGGCAGTCGCATGCTGTTTTGCAGGAAATATCATCCTGCAATTATTGGGCACAAATATAGTAATTATTTTATTGATATTTTAATATAATACTCAAAATTATATGATTAATATGCTTATAAACAGGCAGTATACTGTTTTGTTATTTATGAGTAGTGATTATAGCTTGGGCTTATTATAAATGTATTTCAGTAAACCATTCATGTTGGAGTGAAAATAATATGAATAATAAAAATACGTACTCCATCATTGTATATCATTATAGACATTAGAATTAATTTAATATAACAATATGTTCCTTCCTTCAGAATATTTTGTGAACCAAATTTGTCAAAATACTTTATATTTCTATTTATTCTACTAAATGTGTGGTTTCATAAGTTAATATTTCTTTATTATCATATTTTCTAGTTCATAATCTTATTTTTACTAGTATTGGATTTTTCCTTCTAAATATATTTATAATCGTTGCTAGCACTTCTAACTGTAATATTATCGTATTTAATAATAAATTTATCATTTTTCAAGTATAATACAAATTTATACTTGAAAAAGATAATTTTCATTCATTAAATTGAAATTTGAAGTGGTTTTAATAAATATAATTGTATATAATATAGATATTCTATACTAATATTTTTTAAAATATATTGAAAAACACCTCTAATGATCAATATCAATCAATCTTTTCTGCAGGAAGCCAAAAATAATGCAGAATTCTTCCTGCTGTTGCAGGTGATTTTTCTGCCTGCATGCAGGTTGTTTTGCAGTTAATGCAGAAAACCGAACTATTCCTGCAGAAATGGGAGGCTTACTTTTAACCTTTCCAAGATCAATGGAAAGATTTAAGCAATTACATTCTTCTAAGTAAAATATCTCGCTATCGTACATAATAAAGGTACCTACCTAAATATGTATGAATAAAAATGGAGGTTTCTGAGGTGCGCCATCACCTACATATGTGTCATACATATATACATCTAAAACTAATAATCATTCATACATTATGATTCTCACATTAATTACACAATAATAATGGAGTTTACAAATTTAACGTAGTACAAAACACGTGTATTGGTTGAATAATAATTGGACTTAAATACACACGTATTAAAGTTATCTTAAATAATATGTTTTCACTGCTGGTACATGCGCACTTCCCCTTCTTTTATTTCGTCTACTCGTCTAACTTCAATTTCCTGAAATCATTCTATAATTGTTAAGAGTGATAATACTTGAAAATTATTTAACTAGTCATAATATCATTATAGATTAATTATTATCGTTTATACAAAGTATTAATATAAAAACAATATTCCCATTATGAAACTAATAATATCAAATTTACTGATCTCATTCGAACCCAATTTAATTCAACAGCTGGAAGAGATGAACAACATTCGCTGTGAACTGGATTTGACTTTGGCGCGCGTTGTTCATTGTTGTGTTTATTTCTTGTTTGAAGTTGTTGAACGTTGTTTTAAGTGATTTGTGAGGGATCAATTTGAGTTAACGGTTCGGACGTTCGATATTTCTAAATTTGTTGGCCTGGAGAAGTTCTTCTTATGATGGTTCTTCTTAATCATATATGTCATCATCTTCGTTAATGTTATTATAATTAGGGTGTCTTTCAACTGATGAGAAGTCACTTACAAAATTATATTAAACTCTGAGTTTTTCTAAGTTTTTCATCTCGTCAAGATTTGCATCTAAATGTACTATATTGTTATAAGATAAATGCAGCACTTCTAGATTCACTAGTGGTCTTAAAACATAAATGGAAACAATATTACAATACATCAAATTTAAATGAGTAAGGTTCTTCAAATACTGCAACTCTGATATATTAATATCAAAATTGAAAGAAAGGTTTAGGTCCTGCAAGTTGATAAGCGATTTCAAAGCAGTTAGTTGTCTTAGTTCACATCTATTCATATCTAATTTAATGAGGCCAACTAAATCCTTTAATGGAGTTATGTCAATTTTATTATTCGAATTGATATTTAGTTCTTTGAGGTTTACCAGTAAACGTATTGAATCAATGGTTAACAACTAATTGAAAGATATAGCAAGAACTTCTAAATTTGTAAGTTGCGCTATTTAATCAATATTTTTTAAACCACATTTTAAAATAGAAAATTTGTTAAGACTTTTAAGTTTACATAATGGACTAAGGTCAATGTCAATGTTTCCACTTAGATCAAGTTCTTCCAAACTAACTAAAGATGTTATTTAATCAATACTTGTTAGTCCACATTCTCTCATAGACAGTTTAGTTAGACTTGTAACATTATGAATATAAGTTAAATCAACATTGTTCAGTGAGATATTCAGAGTGTGGAGTTTCTTGAATTTAGCTAGATTATATAGTTATTAATTTTTCAGTTTATTGTTTTCTAATTTCAAAACTTCAAGGTTTTCGAGTTCCAAATCATTAATATTCAAATTCAATCTTTATTATTGATCTATCTCAAATATATTATTTTGTTTTATCAAAGTTAATTTCGTTAAAGTGCTGCTTCTCAACTTTACACACATGTCACTACTAATATAAAGGATCAAGCTTTAAATATTGAACATTTCTAAAAACATCAGGTTTGTAATTTCTGGATCTCCACCACTATAATCACCGATTTATAAGTTACCATCTTTAATTTTACCTTCATATTTACGAGTCATTTTAGCATCGTACTCCTCATTCAGAGCATTTAAGTTCTATTCTGTCATTTGATAAGTTAGGAAGTGAAACATTAAATATTATTAAATATTATTATATTGTTTTTTCAGATATATAAATTATAATTCACTCCAATCTCGATGAATATATCATTCTATAATTGTTAAGAGTGATAATACTTGAAAATTATTTAACTAGTCATAATATCATTATAGATTAATTATTATCGTTTATACAAAGTATTAATATAAAAACAATATTCCCATTATGAAACTAATAATATCAAATTTACTGATCTCATTCGAACCCAATTTAATTCAACAGCTGGAAGAGATGAACAACGTTCGCTGTGAACTGGATTTGACTTTGGCGCGCGTTGTTCAACACCGCGTTAATTTCTTGTTTACGTGAGTTGAGTGCCGTATTAAGTGAATTGTGTTGGTTTTGAATTTCTTTGAGTTAAATGTTCGGCCTTTCAATTTTTCTCAATTTGTTGGCAAGGCGAACTTCATCAGATGTTGGTTGTTTTTATTAAGATATATTAAAATATCTCTAATAAAATTGGTAGTTATTATAATTTGGATGTTTTTAAATTGATATAAAGCTAATTCGATTTTTTTCTACTCTTAGTGTTTACATTTTTTTCATCTCATCTATATTTGCATCTAAAAATACTATATTATTATTTGAAATATCTAGTTCTTTTAGATTTACTAGCGGTTTAAAAACATAGATGGAAACTATTTTGCAGTCTTCCAAGGTTAAATGAGTAAGGTTCTTCAAATACTGCAACTCTGATATATTAATATCAAAATTGTAAGAAAGGTCTAGGTCTTGCAAGTTGGTAAGAGGTTTTAAAGCACTTAATTGTGTAAGTGTACAGCTTCTCAAATCTAATTTTATGAGACCTGTTAATACCTTAAGCGGAGTTATGTCGATTTACTTATTCCAACAGATATTTAGCTCTTTGAGGTTTACCAGTAAACGTATTGAATCAATGGTTAACAGCTAATTGAAAGATGTATCAAGAACTTCTAAGTTAGTAAGTTACGCTATTTAATCAATATTTTTTAAACCACATTTTAGCATATACAATTAAGTAAGACTTTTAACTTTACATAATGGACTAAGATCAAGATCAGTGTTTTTACTAAGATCAAGTTCTTTCAGATTAACAAGTGATTGGATTTAATCTATGTTCTTTAGTCCACATTCTCGCATAACTAATTTAGTTAAACTTGTAACATTATGAATATGAGTTAGATCAATTCTGTTTTCTGAAACAGTAAGACTGTGGAGTTTCTTGAACTTGGTTAAATTATACAGTTAATCGTTTTCCAAGTTATTATATGATAAGATCAAAACTTCAAGGTTTTCGAGTTCTAAATCATCTACATTCATATTCAATCTTTTTTGTTTTTGCTTTTCGTCATATTCCGTAAAATTAAGCACAGTTAAGCTAGCTTTCTTTATTGCCCTAAAATTAAGTACATTCAATTTCTTTAACGTGTTGCTTCTCAACTTTACACTCATGTCACTACTAATGTAAAGCTTCAACGTTTAAATATCAAACTTTTCAAGAAACCGCAAGTTTGTTACTTCTGGATCTCCACCACCGTACTAATTACCGATTTACAAGTTACCTTCTTAAATTTTACTTTCATATATACGAGTCATTTTAGCATCGTAATCCGCATTCAAAGCATTTAAGTTCTATTCTGTCATTTGACAAGTTAGGAAGTGAAACATTAAATATTATTAAATATTATTATATTGTATTTTCAGATATATAAATTGAAATTTACTCTAATTTGAATATTATTTTACATAATTTCAGCGTGTCTAGATGTTTTGCAGCAGTATTTTCCAAACATATACGACTTCACGTTTAATTCTATCCATGGTTATATTGCATAGTATATTTTCGAGCTCCTTTCATATCATATATGTTAACAATAGATGCCGGTAGCAGATTTTGGAACTTTTGTTTCAGAATGACTTTATATTATACTATCATATAGGGCTGGTTCATACTAGTATTTTTTGCGGAAACTATTACCACTTCAAATGCCAATGAAAAGAGTTATTCACTAATTTTTGTTAGGTAACTAGTGAACTACTATATACTAACTCTTATCATGTTAAATACTAAAACTAACATATCTGAGGTAACAAAGAATAAATAAGTTCTATAGTATCAAAGTAACTTTGCCAACTTCAATATTTTGAATTGTACAAAAGTAAATCTTGTTCAAACTAAAATATTATAATATTTGTATCGCAAGTAACTGGATTTAAGCTTCTTAATCTTTAAAGATATTCTCGTTTATACATATAATTTCATTATAATGGGTAAGAGGGAATAAATAATTTTATGAAACAAGGGAACAATTTTTATATATTAGCTTCTTAATTTAGAAAATAATAACATCGCTGATTAACAGTAGCCATTTCGTTCTATTATTAAAGATAATGAATTCATCAAATATCAAATAATTTATAGTAAGTACAATAATAACAAATTGTATTGTATTAGTCATCAACATAATAATAAACATATTACAAGTTTTCATTTAATCCTACTGCTTGAATTATAAATACTCAATTTTGAAAATAGGATCTAATGTATATAAATGCATAGCTTTAATAAGCTTGTAATATTCTTAGAACTACAACTAATTCATAGTAACAATATAAGAGTAACCATAAAATTCATCTCAAAGATCCTATAAAAGTTAACTTTAAAATTAGGTTAACTTGACTAATACATTCAGTATCCAGTACTGGTGCTATTTTAATAAATATCAACTAACGCGTTATTATAATATAGATTCAAAGTTAAATTGATAAAATCTGATTGATAAAATCTAGATGTCGATTCTTTAAGGTGATGACAATAAAGTATAATTTTGATGATATTTCTTGATGGGAGCAATGAGCAAAGTCTAAAGTTCTACTTCACAAGAACGAAGAAAATGAATCTGATCATTCTGAAAAATGCACAATTTAGTTTCCTTCCAACCCTCATATTGTTCCCACCACTATTCTTTACTGTAACAGGTAAGTTTGAGTTCAATTATCAAGCTACACTTATACAGTGGGGTTCAATTACTAGAAGTATATATGATACTATAATTGATGGACCTTATTGCTACCAGGTAACTCCAAGTAGCTCTAAAACAAGTAAAATCACGGATTGGTTCTACAATAAATAATTATGTTGGAATGAAGGAGGAAATAAAGTAGAGTATAAAATAATAGTATAATATCACTAATAGACTTACTTGTAATAAATAATTAAAATTTGAGTTGTGCTCGATCTTTACCAAAAAATCACTTGAAATACTAAGAAGGCTTAAAAATTCTTCCAAAGATGTGAAATGGACTAAGACGACAATTATAGTTCTTCAACTTATGCTTGATTACAGTTGTAACTATTGGGCCTAAGTAAGCTGCGGGGAGTGAAATATTAACAAAATTTCTATAACTTGAGTAGTGTGGAAATACAAGAAAAGTACAAAGAGAAAAAATGATAGTGAATATATGTATTTTTAATATAATTCAAATCAAAGACAATTTTTTGTCACAGCGGAGCCACTCTTTTGTTAATATATTAATATATATAATATAAAGCTGAACCTACGAAGAACATCAAAGAAAAAGCGCCTGAAAAAACGAAGCTTAAGGACGCTCAGAAGCAGAAAGAGAAATAGCCCCAGTCTAAAAGTCACAAGATCAAAAGACCACTAAAATGCCCCAATCGAACGCAAAGTCTCCTCAAAAGGAAACTTAGAAAAAGAAAGAGGATAAATAACCTGTCTTAGAAAAGCCTGTCAAATCATAGCCAAAAGTTGGTCCAAATGAATAAAAAACGATAACTGACGCAAAATAGGAAACCAAGCCAATCTTAACGAAAGCCTAGAAGAAAAAGCTCCAAATAGAATATCAGAAATAGTTTATCTAACAATAGAAAGCTAAGGAAGATATCAGCGAAGCTAAACCCTAGGAAATAGTTAATCTACCACCGGCAATATACCCCGAAATTAGGAATTTGCAAAATCAAATAAACTAAGAAGGACCCCAGGTACCTAATCAAGTTAATGAAACAGTGCATCAAAGGCAACCATCACCAAGCAATGCCAATACAACGGAACAACCTCCCGTGCAAGCCGAAGGAAATAACGAGCAAAGAGAAACTGAGACGCGAGAACCAGTTTCTGGAAATTAAGTTAGCGAATCAGGTAAAACTGGTCCGCTGACGACTCCGTGAGGACCCTGTTGGGTCTTTACTGAGTGGGCATAAATGACGGGTTGAGCCCGTTTTGAAAGTGGAAACACTGGCGTGCGAGAGCCTACTATATTATTACTGAATATATGAAATAAATAATATTTTTTCTACTATTCAATATCAAATTTAGTTGAACCTAACTACAACTAAAATCTCATTCGAAATTATAGAATATAAATAGTCGGCGCATTTTTAACAAACTGGTAGAGTTTCTAAAGATGACCAACTTTATGGATTTGTTTTGAGTAGTTTATACCAAAATAATAAAATAATATCATTTATGAAATTTATGACAAAATAATTACCTGATCTCATTCGAAATTTCCCTAATTAACTCAACATCTGGAAGAGGCGAACAACGTTCACTGTGAACTGGATCTAATTTTAACATGTTGCATTTATCACCGTTAATTTCAAGTTTAAATGAGTTAAGAGCCGTCTAAAATATTTGGCGTTTGTTTTTGTGAGTTAACTTTCTGTGAGTTAAATATTTGGGTCTTCAGCGTCTAATATTATTCGCCTAACGAACTTACTCAAAGGGTATATTATAATAATCATTTAAAAATTTCTAAAACAAAATTCGTTAAGGTCGATTAAATTACAAATAAGTTATTTTAATTTTGTATTATTAAACTGCCCTCACTAGGAAACCGGTTGGTTCAGCAATTCGAAGAGTTAAACTGCGGAAGATGAAAACTAAATATAATTGTCATTGTTCAAAGCCCCGTTTATTAATTTATATTTACAGTTATTTAAGGCCGTTTTAACGTTTTGGTGTTTGTTTAAGATTTCTTTGAGTTAAATGATCGGACTTTCAATTTTTCTAAATTTGTTGGCTCTGCGAAGTTATTCCTATGAAGGAATACCTTAGAAAGAGATGTCTAAGCGTATATCTTTATTTTGGTCAAAATTATTAAAATTTAGGTTCTTTAAAATATATGTTATGTCGACTAAAAGTTTACTGTGAACTTAAAAGCATTTCAATTTTGTCATCTGATTAAAATCTGCATCTAAGTACACAATTTAATTATTTGTGATTACCAGCGTTTCCAGATTCACAAGCGGCCTTAAAACACAAACAGAAACTAAACCACAACACTTAATATATAAATGAGTTAGGTTCTTCAAATACTGCAGTGTTGTAATATTTATGTTTAAATTGAAAGAAATATCCAATATTTGTAAGTTGATAAGAGGTCTCAAAGCACTTAGTTGTTTAAGTTTACAATATTGCAGATCTAATTTTACGAGACTAACTAAATCCTTCAACGGAGTTATGTCAATGTTTTCATTTTACATAATATTGAGCTCTTTAAGATTTACTAGTCGGCTAATAGATTTTATATTTTGCAGTGTATTTAATGATATCTCAAGTACTTATAAATTAGTCAACGATCCAATATAGTCAATTTGTTTCAAATTACATTATGATACATTTAATTTTCTTAGACTCTTAAGATTACATAATGGATAAAGATATATACCTCTGTTTGCACTAAGATCTAGCTCTTCCAAATTAATTAATGAAATAATTAAATCTATGTTCTTTAAGTCACATTGTTTCATATACAGTTTAGTTAGACTTGAAATATTATGAATATAAGTTAAATCAACATTGTTCAGTGAGATATTCAGAGTATGGAGTTTCTTGAATTTAGCTAGATTATATAGTTATTAATTTTTCAGTTTATTGTTTTCTAATTTCAAAACTTCAAGGTTTTCGAGTTCTAAATCGTCAGTATTGAAATGAGTTACGTCAGAACGCGCTTGCTCTGATTTTTCCAAAGTTAATTCGTTAATAGTGATGCTTCTAATCTTTATATTTAAATTATCACTAACATAAATCATCAATTTTTATATATTGAACTATTCGACAAATCTCAAGTTTGTAATCTGCTGATCTCCTCTTTGCCATTCTCCAATTTATAACTTACCATCTTGAATTTTATCTTCATATTTGCGAATTATTTACTATTATTATTGTTAATATACATCATTGTAATATAATTTGGTCATTTGAAATAGGGAAGTGGTACTTTATAAATAATTTAATTATTATTCCACGAGACTATTGTTAAGTTGGATCTGTTAGATCGATGAATTCATCAAACGAAAAAATCCCGTATAGATCAGCTTGCTCGAAGCAGCTGCGTTACCCTTTTAGTTGGTTGCCTAGGTTGTGGAGGTGCGATTGTCATACATATGTGCATCTAAAATTCGTACATAATGATTCTCACATACAGTGGTGGGCCCTCGAAATGCTTTTTTGAATTAGGAAGAAGAATGAAGTTTATTATTTGAATCTTACTTATATCACTGCCCGGCTCAATAATGAGTGTGTTCTCCCTCCTCATCAATACACTCATTAACTCTATTTACTATTGATTTGTAAAGTGCTTCAATCACATCAAGGCCTGGTTGAGCCTTGGATAGCTGTGCTACAATAATTAACGTATATAACTCTGTATATACTTCAATAATAAGTTTCAACTTTACCTAACGTTGTATAATTTAACAATCAAGAAAATTGATTTCTCATTATGAAATGGAAGTGGAAGATCATAAGTAAAATAACTGTTGTTTTAGAGTAGCATCAATATATTATTTAATGCTGGGCCCGACTAACCCACTTGATTCCATTCTTCAAGAAACAAAAAGGCATTCATTATTTGTATTTTGAGAATGAAAGCGACTGTAACTACCTGAATTATAATTCTAATTAAGCGATGTACCCAAACTTCATCTTGAGCTCCCGGTTGAGATTGAAAGAAAAAGTCCTCCATTGTTTTTCGTGATTAAGAAATACCTAAAATCGTTCAGATTGACCCAGTTGAAGATGAACACCGAGGTCCTCTGCAGGTCCAGTGCTTGCGCTACTAGTTATAAATTACATATTGCGTCCGTATACCAATCATTGGATCCTCTTATTCTTTTCTCCAATCAGGCTTAACTACCATATATTTTCGAGATAAAATCTTTCATAAATTAGTTTTGTTGACTAAAACGTAGAAATTACACAGGGACATCTTAAACAAGTGATATAACTGGTTCAGATTGGTACAATATTTTATGAATTCATCCGTTGGACCCAGAAATGAAGAGAATACAAACGCTTCAGAACTGCCTAAGTTTGTTAAGTGAATTAGTTGACCTTCCCTAAACATCTTCTACCGCGTTTATTTTTGTCATTGCCGTCCTTTTATTGCATGTGGTAATTTCTATTTTTCCTTTTTGGAATATTAAATACCGACTTTGAATAGTCGATTATGGTCTAATACGATCGAAATCATATTTTTGGCCCTCTTGTGTTAATGAGTAGTTCATGAATAATCTCCAACTTGAGATTATTTATTGGAATTTGTCATCCGCATTAGAAGTGGCAAAATATTTTAATATATAATTACTCACATAGTAAACAAGAAAAAGCAATTCCACCTCCCATAACTGTATAAACACGACAATAAAATGGAGTTTACAAATTTAACGTTTGAATTAAATAGTTGGACTAAAATACATGCGAATTAAAGTTATCTTAAATAATACGTTTTCACTGCTAGTACATTCGCACTTCTCCTTCTTTTATTTCGTCCACTCGTCTAACTTCAATTTCCTGAATTATTTGTTGCATTTTTTCGATGTCGTCAACAATTACAACTTAGTTTTGTATAACTGCTTTATTTAGCTCCTCGTTTATCATTTTGTCCAGCTGAGTGGTTCCGAGTTCAACTATTAAGTTTTATTCGTGCTCTGTTTTGAGTTTATACTTGCTCGTTTTAGTTTTGAATTCAATTTAGTTTTATTTTCTCCTTCTCAAAACAACTAGAATAAATACTAAAATTAAAATTAATATTGTTACTGAGGTTACTGAGCTGATTATGACCGTGGTGCGCTGCGAGGGAGAGAAGCACTTATTATTTATGAATATCATACCGTCAAGGCACTTACACGAGTTTTCGTTGTCGTAAACAGCGTACTTGTCATATTTGGAGCAGTTTAAACAAGAGTGGTCGAACACAATCAACGCCTTGGACCAACAATCGTCACACACTGAATTTAAACCAGCCGTGCCGTCAGCACAAAGACAATTACTAAGGTGATAATAACTGCCAAGTCCAAAGAATTCCTCACAAATTAAACACTAGCTCAAGATGTAGTGGTAACGCACATCCAATTTTTAGCAACACTCTTCAGTTGTACAAGAATCTACAGCTAGCTAATTTAAAGCTTATGTTTGAACTAGTAATTCTAAGATTATCATTTATTAAACAATATCGAGGTGGAAAATAATAAAATATACAACAAAATAATATATAATGAATGATTAATAAGATTGAATAAACATACTATAAATACAACGTTCAATGGTCTAATACAACAACAATGACTCACTCAACAGCAACAATCCAACAATACATCTAAACGCAATGTATAAATATATACTAGTTATTTTACCATATCCAAGTAAAAATAATATATATTTTAATAATCCTTGTGGTTAGTGAATTTCCAATTAATTAAAATGGTTTTCATCTTTTTTCCAATCTAAGTGATTCTGCTTCCTGATTTATGTAACAGCTTTAATGTATTTACTATGTGTGATTTAACATCTTTTTTAATATCAAGTAACTATTTTACTTTATTTTATGGTATGAAATGTAAACATATATACATAATATTAATAATATTACGTATGTGTGTAGTGGTTTAATAATAGTTTTTACTATGGTTTTAAAAGACATTTAAGATCTTTTTTGTAGAAAGTATGTTTTTACATTAATTGTACATTTAAATCAGATTTTTCTTTATCTTATTGTATTTTTAATATTTTGATATTACTTTAAAATATTTTGTTAAATAAAATGACTCACTTAACTGTAACCTTATCATCAGTACTAAGGCTCAATTCAATCATTCCATCTTCATCTCATAAATCATAGCAATCCACAAATCCAAACTTAGACAATCCAAAGACACATTATATAGAAAGCTTATATAATTTATTATTTAATTTGCGTTGTATGTATGTATCAAAATGGGCAATAAAGCTACGTGGACTTGCTGCATTACGTTTGAAAAATTTAATTCTTGTTGTCAAGAATATATATTTAGTAGACATTGAAATACCACACAACAAACTGCAATTCAAAAATTATTCATGCAACAATATTAAGCTATCGATTTAATTTTGTTAGACTTTGTAAAATATTTTTAGACATTTTTTAATTTGTTGCTTATAAATTTGTTATACTACATAACCTCACTCAGAAGGGGGTCGCGTTTTCGCTTATAAGGGGGTAGGTCAACTCGCTTACAAGGGGGTTGGACATGAAGTTACCCCCTTGTAAGCGAGTGCCAAATATCATGCGTTTTAGCCCTGTTTTTTGGCCACAAACCCTTCAAATACAACATTATTTTTGGATACATTTTGGATACATTTCACTTATAAGGGGGTTGAAAATGGCTACCCCCTTATAAGTGAAAATGCTGCCCCCTTGAGAGCGAGGTTATGTAGTAATAACATGACTCACTCAACAGCAACAATCCAACAATACATCTAAACGCAATAAATAAATATATACTAGTTATTTTACCATATCCAAGTAAAAATGGTCTATCATGTAACCATTAAAAGTTAAAAATTAAAATACTTTATGTGCAATTAACTTCAATCAAGCAATAAAAACGATAGATAAATTGCAATTATTATTAAATATAATAAATTACTCAAAATTATCACAACCATTATGAGTTGTATTGAACAAAAGCGATCACGAGAATAAAAATGAAAAATTATATTATCTTACGATTCAAAGACGTCTAGTGAATACATTATTGTTTTGAAAGTATTTTGAATTCCTCATATTTGTTATTATACGTTAAGTTGTAGTCATCAGTAATTGAGTAATTTTTTCCACTTGTTTAAAACTTGAACTTATTTTCAACGAAATACTTTTATAAGTAATCGTTGTACTTTTGCATCGAACTGAAGCAAAGTGGATCATTTCTTTTAGAGAATATCTTCATATCCTCAGCATTATCAGTGGAAACCATAAAATAATGAGTTGTTTCTATTTATTTTTAAATGTAAAATTCTGTGTTATTGATTTTAAATGACGAAGTAGTGATGTTTAATTATAACTCGTATCTAGTACACACGTGTCCACTACTTATAGAATAACTCATTTTAACTAATCCTGCTATAAATAAAGCATCAATAAGCATTTGGCTTTACTTAGATTATTAACATAATTAAGAATCGAAATCATCAAACTCGTTAATTATTTTGCTGTGTTTTCCTTTACTTTATTATTATGTTGATGAAATAATAAAACCTGACGAATCTATATAAAGAAACTCAACTTCCGTAATACTATCTTTATAATATGTGTTTCTTTCTTGTATATTTTTATCAACATTATTTAAAATATAAAAATATGGCGAATAACTATAAGGTTCTGAAATTGGACTTAATATTACCTAACCTTAATAAGTATTGTACATGCTATATGATATGGAGCTCTCAGAAAACTCATACGAATTTGTAAATATATCTTTTGCTTCAGACTATGTGCTTTAGAACAACCATGATTCATAACATGTAGATTAAAATTCGTCTTCAGAGTGTGAAACTAACCAATGTTTGTTGGCAAACTCAAATTATTGATACTTGAGTTATGTCTGATCGAATACTTCAACATTTGGTGAGAATTAATTTATTGTGCAAAGTCTCATTTGGTTGAAGTGAGAGAAAATGCACATTCTCTCCGTTGATACAGTCTGACTTTATATTTAGGTGAAAAAGTGCATATATCTAAACATTCGTATATAAAACATAAATTATTGAGTAACTTTCATCGAAATATCGGTTCCAGGTATAATAAACATGTAATCCTCTGTTTATCCATTTACGTTTTCAGAGCACTCAGTGAGCCCTAGAAGTTCGCGAATGGTTACCTGCTTCAGTAGGTCAAAAACGCCATATTTTTCCAGAATATATGGATTTAGAATTTTACCGTTTTGTACGAAATGAAGGCTTTAAAACGGAAGCTTGATTTGCAGTTGATTGTCGAACTCACATAAACACTTAGTGGTGTTTGTTTTCTGTTTGAAGTAAGTGCAGTTATCATACTAGAGTAGTTCGTGTTCATTATATTTAATTTCAAAAAGTAGTTTGTAGTCGTCAACATAACATTACTGACCCATGTACAACAATTAAACCGATTCGTTTTTCTGTTGGTTACTAAACAGGTATTTTTGCTCTGAATACGTTTAATTAACAGAAAATATGTATTTGTTCTTTGGATCATATTGAAGAGTATCTTTCTTGTACTTTGGAATAATTTACTTGTTTTGAATAGTTCTGTTTTGGAGTTTTTTGAGCTACAATAAAGACAATACATTTAAATATATGCTATCTATTGTAGGTTAGTACTACTTAAACATTCTGTTAGTCTCATAAACCTAGCCAAACACTGAATATTTATTAAAAGTAATTTTAGATTTTTATTACACAACATGCCTTAACTGGCCAGGTGATAGTTTAGTAATATAATTTTTATTGTAGCTTTTTATGTTGTCAGCGAATAAATTTGAAGCAAAATACTCAGGCGCCTAAGATATTATCATTTCTTGAATAGTTTGCAAATTAAATGAAGTTGCAACAATACCAACTACGACTTAGTTTTGTACAACAGGTAAGACAATGAAGATTACTTACTGACGACCTATAGATGCTTAAGATTCGATTAATGGCGAGTATTGAACTTCATCTTCAAGATAAGGTGTCAATATTTAAATAATTTTGGCTCTAAATATGCGAAGATAATCTTACTAAGTTTTCATTTCAAGAGTTTAGTGGTATAAATCTATTAAATTCGCTCCTATTGTAATTTAAAACTTATAAACTGTTGCTTTAACTTTTGATTTTATATTCTAAATATATGATTAAAAATTAGCTATTGATTAAAATTAGCTTTCAACATTATATTTGACCTACCACATTTTTGTGTTTACTATAGTAAGCTATATTCCTGGGAAACTATAATTTAATGAGTCCTAATAATCGATACCTTGGCTTAAAATGAAGACATGGGTTTTGAGCTTTGTTGAAATTAGTTTCAAGTGTGCTACCAGCAGTTCTCCTCGAATAATCACGTCTTAGCGTTGTTGAAACTTATTTCTGAGATATTTTGTTTTGATATCATTCACTTGACCTTCAAAGAGTAAAACTATTATTTCATCAACAGAATAAACTTTCATTTGACTGTATGGGTTCATTAGCTCCAAAATTGTGAAGAAATGATCCACACTTGAGTTGAAGTTGAACGAAGTCACGTCTACATAAAATATAACTTGCTCAAGTTTAGCGAATACAAGTCCAAACAGCAAACCAGTACCATCAAACTCTCTGTTTTATTGGTTAAATGGATAAGTATAAGTATTGCTGTTTGCATCAGATATAATTATCTATTCACCATTAACGTAGCTATTATCGTTCTAAATATATTTGTTGAATTCAGTAATTGGGTCCCAGTTTCCTTACAACGCATTAGATAGATTAAATGTCAGTTAATATTTTTACAAATTTGTTTGCGGATAAAAGTTAAAACTTTGGTATAATTAGTTTTATCCAGGCAAAATAATATCACTAAGAGTATTGTAATTCATAAAACTAATTCCTTCTTATTACATTGAATTTTAGAGTTGTTTTAGCTTTTTTGTGATATTTATGCTATATTAAAAGAATATATGTCTATTTTCTCGAATCGATGTATAATTCTATGTCTGAAATTTTTGTGGGTCTTTTAATATCCCGTTTATAGCTTATTGTAGTGTTGAAGGATATGATGAGCTCGGATTACCTGTTATGTTAACAGGCTAAATCTTAAACATTAAAATATTCAATAGCATTTTGTGGAGTAAAATATTTCCAATATCGTATATTTTACGTTTATAAACATATAATTATTAAATTTTATTTGTAATTTCAAATCTCATTTCATGTTAATTATATTAACTTAAAATACCATAAATATGCGTATTTTAACTATTATAATAAGAAATATGTAAAAAGAATATGGATGTGTATCATATGTGTTTCATAAATTGAATCATGTGTATAATTTATACACATAATTATTTATACACATAATTTAAACAGTATAAATTGATTTATGATTCTATTTTGTTATTTATTTGTTTAATAAAGAAAACTAAAGAGTTATACAATACAGTAAGATAAATAGATAAAGCAGTCTGATTCAACATAGATTTAATGCAAAAAATAAACAAAGAACGCCATTCTACAAAATATCTTTTATAATTATAGTAAAAACTAATTAATCTATATATATACATACATACATACATACTGTATACATCTATTAAATGTCGTATTTAGATTATATATTAAGAGCTTATCATATTATCTAATAAATTATCTCATTAAGTATTAATCTACACATACGTAATATTAATAGTAGCGTTGACTCATATGGGAGTGGGTCAATATATTTCAAATATATTAATTTTCATATATGTATGTATAATATAGAATATAACTTCTTGAAGTTTCGTCAATCTATTCATTTTCAAATTAATTGACTTCTATTCATTTTTGGATTCCTTTTAAGCAAGAGCAATCCAGTGATTCTGCTTCACATCATTATCAGACCTGAGTTCAACAATAATAGCAACATTCAATTTATGTGTTACTCTTGGCTAAACATTTCAAATGCCAAAATCTATTTATCTGTTAACACATATCGTATATTATACCCTTGCCAAATTGGGTAAAATTATAGTTGAGGCTAAATAACGTTATCATTAACACACACATGACACAAGGTTCGGGAATATACTGTTATAAATGATTTTAAACGAAAATCAAAACCTCAAAATCATAAATCTCATTTGTGATGTGTTATTAAAAATACTTATTAATAATAAGTTATTATATATTATTTTCAGAATTTATTAACAATGACTAAAGTATATAAAATATTACACTAAATTGTTGACATGAAGTACAAAAATTTCAATCAATGTTATTTTAAATATTACAATATCGTAACTACATTTAGAATAGATTGAATAATAATATAACTCTTCTAGTATTAGAGTTATATGTATTAATTAAATACTTAGATATTTAAGCTTAAGTGAATGCTGCTACTTAAATGTATGACTACTTATAATGTAAAAATCACGTTTTATTGCTATATTTAGAGTTATGCAACGTTATCAGCATTATTTTAGTATAATTATCATCATTAATGGAGTGTATTTAATTGCAAACTACCTCTAGCATTCTAGAAACGGATGCCATTATTAGTATTTCCACTCAAAGATGAATCAAGATAGGAACACTTTATGGATTTAATCATCGATATGTCAAAACTCAAAATTATTAAAAATATTTGTCTCGTGAGAAATCGTGGGACATTTGCTCTTTACTAAATTTTTTAATCAAAATACAATAAAATATAATTTAGCTCATTTTGAACGAGGACTTTATTTCATTTGAGTCGAATCAGACTTCATAATTTATGGAATGGAAAACTATATTTCTCGTGATATAATAAATAATTGTATATATAGTTTATTAACAGTTTTATGCTAACAAAACCTGTCAATTCTCATTGTGAACCTTTAAATCTAAAATATTTGTTAAAATAGTGATTTAACAAACCTAACAAAAGCAAGCATGTTGAGGCTATTATTTATTACTAATTAATAATTAGTATATTTAAAATCTATCATTTTCATCCATTGTCCAAAGTTAATTAAAATAACAAGATATTTTGCTACAATATCCTTTTTTACGTTACTACATTACCTCATTCAGAAGGGGGTAGCATTTTCGCTTATAAGGGGGTAGGTCAACTCGCTTACAAGGGGGTTGGACATGAAGTTACCCCCTTGTAAGCGAGTGCCAAATATCATGCGTTTTAGCCCTGTTTTTTTGGCCATAAACCCTTCAAATACAACATTATTTTTGGATACATTTTGGATACATTTCGCTTATAAGGGGGTTGAAAATGGCTACCCCCTTGAGAGCGAGGTAATGTAGTACTTACTTATATTATTTTTGATAACTGAAGTGGTCTTATCTTTCGATTGAATGCAGATATAATACTGAGTGTTGCTAATTATAATAGTCTAGTTCAGTGAATGCTATTAAATAACTATTTACTTCATATTCTATAGTTCACCAAATACTATTGATTCACTAGTTCATTTTAGTTCCAATGTTTTGTGAACCAACGCATCCGTATTTATCTCATCTCACGGTGCAATAAGTGTCACACATTCCAACCAAGCAATCCAGATTTTTATTATCCTTAGTCATTTACCACCATCTCTGTATTTTTTATGTTACATATAACGTCTATTATTGAGTTTTGTATCATAACCTAACTCAAACTTAGTTACAATCCTTCATAAATGTAGAATAGTTTAATCTCATTCTAGAATGCTATACCCCTAAATCGATTGCAAGGTTATCATATGTATCATCAACAAAGCAGTTTAAGTTTAACGTATCTATTTTGTGCGATTTATCATTGATTAAAGGTTCCGTATGAGTCCTCTTCACAAATACTATAGAACGATGATATATTCAGCTAATTTTTAGAGCTACCTCACTTCATCATCGTTATTAGACTTTCTTGTGCTTCTACTATTTGGCATTTTGATAATCAAAGTTTATACGATAAAACAATGAAGGAAATTATGTTTAGTTAAATTTTACAACATATTATTTTAATTCACTCCACCTCAAAGAAGCACTGGATAAACAAACTTCAGCTCAATTATGTTCCATATGACATAGTTCTTTCAACCTTTTGAGTTTTTAAGATAAGTAAATTATGTTTTAGCGTTGATCATCGGATACTGATTCTACTTATCAAGCACTAGAGCAGTTTGAGCCGAACTCTAATTTGTATTACAGATTTTTAAAACTATTTAGGGAAAATAGGGAGCAGGCAGTCAACATGCTAATTTGAAAATACCCCAAATTTTTAATAGTTTTCTCGAGTCAACGCTACTATTAATATTATATATTCACTGCCGATCTTATTGTATGAGAAGGAGAAGCATTTCAGGACTGATTTTGTACATTTATAATACTCAAACAGTAATGAAGAATAAATATTATACTTTTATCATTTTCACTCCGACAACTTAATTATCTTCATTTTTTCTTGTTGTATTGTTACAACTTTGGCGAGTTCAATTTTTATTACTCTCATTATATGTAAGTATTTCCTCATTTGAACTAAAAAATATTTGATTGGGTTTTTCAATATTTTTGTAATTGTGAAAATTGAATGTCGATGTTTTTAAATCACGTCCGTCGAGTTTCCTCTTTAACACTTTGATATAATAGTGTTCGCCAATCATTCGAATTGCAACCTGACTTATAAAATTTATTTACCACAGTTCTCCGAAACTGAGAATTCATTCATCAATATTTTCTAAAAATTTTGACAGACATTATTTAATGTCTTTTATTGGCTGTAAATATTCTATATAACTATTTTCTTGACAGATTTAGTTTTTTACAAACAGCTTTGTCCTTGAAGTCCTATTTTCATCATGAGCTAAATATTAAAATGGAAAAAGTTTGAAATAGCGTCATAACCTTCTTGACGCTACTTAGAATAAATTGCTGTATTTTAAATTCTAATATAGATATTTGGCTTTGTGATGCTATAATTTTCTTCATTGTATTAAAACCGAAATAGTGAAGTGGATATATATTTTCCTTGTTATTTTCTTTTATTACAATGATAACATCAGTTGTGTGTTTTTAAACTTCCACTAACCTTCCACTAGCTTAAATTTGTATATATTTCTTAAGAAATAGCAACAATATTTAGAACGTTAACAGAACTTCTGTTGCTTGAGCTGTTGTCGATGAACATAACCGAATATAATATAATAATACAAGCAACGGCGCTTGATTTAAATCATGACTTAAAATGATTTTTAGATTTTTAGCTTTTCAAAATTATAGCACAAGAGAGAATAAAATCTTGAAATAAACTGAAGTTGCATTACTAGAGCTCTAAGAACTATAAAAATTTTACTTGTTTCAAAATACTTATTATTCATTTTGATTTTAGAACTATAGGGTTTTAATAAGATTTTAAGAAATTAGATTGGAACTAAATCATAAACTTTAGAACAGAGTCTGCATCTATATCAACATGATTAATATTCTTTGTTAGTTTGAAATATTATTTCAATTTTTATTATCAAAATTGAAATAATAATCGTGTTATTAGCAGAGGCGGTTTTTATAACTTAATTGAAATAAAATCATTGACCTAATTTGAATATGGCTGATACAAATTACAGAGAAATGCAACTTATTCACAGATGTATCGCAATATATCAAGACAAAAATAGTAAATTTAACTTTAAATTTTAGAAGCAAAATAATTTAAAATGTTTTAGTATCTGTTGAGCTATGAATTAAGATATGAATTTAGAAATATACTGTAGATCCATGTGTTCTAAAAGCTATTCTAGCAATATTTTACAAGTTGAACTTATTAATTTAGTAATATTCTAGCAAAATTAGATATATAAAGTTGTAAACTGATTTAAGGAATTCAAAATTTAACTAAAAACCAGAGTTAAGATCAATATGAGGAAACTCTACGGACGCTACATTAACGGTTAGCTCCAATTTCGCTATAAATTTGAACATAACAATATATTTCTTTGAATCTGAATACAAACAATATTATTTTAACATAAAAATAACGCCATATCTGCCTTTATTCTAAGTCTAGCCCTTGAAGTCAAAAAACTTATTGCAAACATAATTTTCTCAAGTTCGTTTGATTATTTTTGCGCTTAGATTCGAAAATCTATTAAGCTCAATCTATCGTCAACTTACGACCAGACCTCGTTGAAATAATGTTGAAAGGTTGCATCGTTCCGCTTAGATGATTAAGCTGTTTATTATTTGCATTTTTTAATTAAAGTTTTTAAATAGAAATAGTTTTAGGAATATTTCAAAGTAGATTTTGAGATTTATTGATTTAGACGTAGTCTATATCATTATAAACTAGTTTTGTAGAAGGTATATTGTCCTTTATATATTTTCATAATATCCCGAAAGAGGAGTGGACATTAATTTAAATAACTCAAAAGATCATAAAAAGTAAAATAGAAATAAAAATAACATGAAAATATAATGTCGTTCAATTCGGCAGTGAATATAATATTATTAATAATATTACCTATATATGTTTTACCTTACAAACCATAAGATACATTGTAATTACTTGATATTAAAAAGATGTTAAGTCACGCATAGAACTAAATACATTAATGTTATTACATAAATTAACAAGCATAAGCACTTAGATTCACTTAGATTCAAACAAAGATGAAAACCATTTTAATTAACTCAAAACTATCAACCACAAGAATTATTAAATAAATATATATATATATATTATTACTTAGTTATAGTAAAATATCTAGTATATATTATTTATTGTGTTTAAATGTATTGTTGGAGTGGAGTCATGTTATTATTAGTAGACTTCATGTTGAACGGCTTTCAGTCGACGAAAAACTATATTATAAGGTTAACGTTTATTTTCGCAAAATATAACGGTAACATAAATCAGTTTTGAAGAAAACTCGAGTCGGAACTTTGAGTTATTGTATTTATTGTTCAGTAAGAGTAATTAAAATAGTAACAGTATGTTGTTGTATATGTTCCAAGTCTTAACGTTTTCTTTAAGTTTATGTTCTTTTACGTTTACCATCTCATTAAGATTTAATCTAAACAAATTATATTTTGAAATATTTATACATTCTCTTTTAAGAATATAACTTTTTATTAAAATGCGTGTCAAAGTCAGATTCGTTTCACGTCTAATGTTGTTCGTCTCTTTTAGTAGTTGAACTAATTTGGGTTCGAATGAGTTCAGGTAATTATTTTGTTGTAAATAACTGTTGTAAATAACACAATTGATTTTATAAATATTTAAATATAAGTGAGTAATATATTTCGGAATATTAATTTCATAATTGGGATATTGTTCTTATATTAATACATTGTATAAACGATGATAATTAATCTATAATGATATTATGACTAGATAAATAATTTTCAAGAATTGTCACTCTGAACAATTACAGAATGATATTCATCGAATTGGAGTGAATGATAATTTAAATCTGGTAAATTATATATTAATTATATTACCACTTCATAACTTTCAAATGACAGAATAGAACTAAAATGCTCTGAATGAGGAATACGATGCTAAAATGACTCGTAAATATGAAGGTAAAATTAAAGATGGTAACTTGGAAATCGGTAATTATAGTGGTGGAGATCCAGAAGTAACAAACTTGCGGTTTTTAGAAAAGTTTGATATTTAAACGTTGAAAATTTACATTAGTAGTGACATGAGTGTACAGTTGAAAAGCAGCACGTTAAAAGAACTAATTATGTTTAATATAAGGGAATATGACTAAGACGAAAAGCAAAAATAAAGATTGAATATGTAAGTTGATGATTTGGAACTCGAAAACCTTGAAGTTTTGATATTAGAAAATAATAATCTGGTTAACGATTAATTTAATAATCTAGTAAAATTCAAGAAACTCAATATTTTGAATGTTTCATGGAACAAAGTTGATCTAGAGCATATTCGTAATGTTACAAGTCTGACTAAACTGTCTATGAGATACTGTAGTTTAAAGAACATTGACTAAATAACATCGTTAGTTAATTTGAAAGACCTTGACCTTAGTTTTTATTAAGATCTGGATCTTAATCCATTACGTAAACTTAAATGTCTTACTACATTATATTTGCATAACTGTGGTTTAACAAATATTGATTAAATCACATAGCTAATTAATTTAGAAGTTCTTGACATAGCTTATAATTAACTGTTAACTATCAACTCATTAAGTTCATTGGTAAATCTAAAAGAGCTAAATATCAGTTCGAATTATAAAATTGACATAACTCCATTAAAGGACTTAGTTGGCCTCATTAAATTAGATATGAGAAGGTGTGCACTTACACAATTAAGTGCTTTATAACCTCTTTTCAATTTACAAACCTTAGACTTTTCCTACAATCCTAATATTATCATCACAGAGTTGCAGTATTTGAAGAAGCTTACTTTTTTAAACTTAGAATAATGTAACTTAGTTTCCATTTATGTTTTGAGACCACTTATCAATCTAGAAGAACTTAATATTTCACATAATAAAATAGTGCATTTAGAGGCAAATCTTAATGAGATGAAGAAATTAAATAAACTTCATGTGTACTTTAATCGAATTAGCGACTTCTCATCACTTGAACTACACCCAAATTATAATAACCTTGACGAAAATGGTTATAGATGTTTTAAAATATCTTCACAAGAAGATCCATCTTAATAAGAATTAAGTTGTGCCAACAAATTAAGAAACATTGAAGGTCCGAACCTTCAACTCAAAGAAATTCAAAACAAGTGCAAATCACTTAAAACGACGTTCAACAAATTCAAACAAGAAATAAACGCGGTGATGAATAACGCACGCCAAAGTCAGATTCAGTTCACGTCGAATGTTGTTCGCCTCTTCCAGTTGTTGAATTAAGTTGGGTTCGAATGAGATCAGGTAATTATTTTGTTGTAAATTTATAAATGTTATTAATAATATTTAATAATTGTATAAACGAAAGTTAAGTGAGTGGGATGTATTTAATAATTGATAATTATTTTATTATTTGTAAATTTCATAGCTATTGTATTTTAATCTTTAAAATATAATAGCTACCCTAGAACCGAGAAATCATGCTCATATATGTCCACTATGTCAGAAGCATATAACCGATCCGAACCACGCAATCTTCTGCAGTAGTTGAGCAGGTTATGCTATTAAAAGGCATAATAAAGCATAATATGACCTTGTTGAACACTTACCTTCGAAATACAAGCCGCAACTATCCCCAACATATAATTAATTGGGTTAAACCAGAAAGGGGAACAAAGATGATCCAGGAGATCCACCAGACGACCAGAGCGGAAGGACGCCCCTAAAGGGTAATGCTGACATCGCAATCGAATACCAAAACAAGCATTACTTCTGGGACCTTTGCATTTGCTAAAACAATTCTACCATGAATAGAGAATACAAATCAAAACTTGAAACTCATGCTAAGAATTACAAAGTACCTTAAGACTAAATTTTACCACTAATAAGCGACCACTTAACAGGTACCTACCTAAACAGAGCAATATAGATAACTTAGACCTCTCTAACAATTTTGGTATCGATATATCACTTGTTTGTAATTTAGTTTAGTTAAAATACATAAATTTAAGCGATTGCAACATATAAAATTTGACTGCTTTGAAAAATCTTCCATTTTTGGAAGAACTGGACATTTCCACAAATCCTGGGATCGACATTTCTGGGTTATAGTTTTTAACGACTAATTTGTCCTATCGGAATAGGATGAATCTACACCGCGGGAAATAACTCTGGCCAACAAAATGCATGCCATTTACTCCACAATCTCAAGTCTAAGAGAGCTTCGAATAAAATATGTTAACGTTTAATCTGTAAGTAACTGTTTAAAGTCGAAAACCACCTACTTACTTACATAACAAATCAAAGATCACCTTTAGTTTACTAATATTGTTACATCGTTATTTTAGTTGTTGAGTAATAACGAAGCGCTTTAGTGAAATTATTCTATTTATGAAATTCTCAAAACTGTGTGTAACTAAAATGCAGAGAAAATAAAAGTAAAATTCAATTTACATTTACAAAATACATAATCATGTATTGTGTGATAATCAATATAATAATTACCTAATCTCATTTGAACAACTTTGGAGCTCATTTGGAGTGGAATTGTTATTGAAACCCACAGTATGTCCAAACTGGGAGAATATTTGTTCTGCATTTACTGACAATTATTACTTCACACAACTGTAAGAAGTCAATTATAGTTTTGACAGAAGTACTATAGAGTCTATAGTAATACTATAGTTGAAATAGGATTTCAATGAGCAAGTTTATTGATGATTCAAAATATAATGATACACAAAAACTTTAAATTCATATTGATTGAATCATTTGAACCTGTGATAGAAATTCTATTCGAAATTTTTAGTATTAATCCATGTGTTCAGGCTTCAATAAGAAAATTTAAAGGAAAATGATTAATAAATACGATTAATTGAAATAATTTTAAATCGAAAACGTTGAAAATTATTCCCGCATGCCAATGTTCAATCCCGGAATTTCCTCTAGTTTTTGAAAATCCCGGAGAAATACACATGTATAGACTGTCTATAATAAACATACCAGCTTCAAAATTATAAAGACTAATCGAAATTAACGATTGAAACGGACAAGGTCATTTAATTTTCTTACTTCCTGGAACAAATCAAGGAACAACGATTTCCTATTTTCTTTTTTCAGTTCACCAAATTGTGAATTTACTTTTGCGAACTACGTTTTCATTTCGTTTTCTTTCAAACGAGTACAGTATGAGTATTGAATTGTCGTTTTATGCTATGAATTGTTCTGTAAAATACTTTTAAAGCTTTTCGATAACTACGATTTTTATTGAAGTGTGATACTGACGTGTTTGGTGTGAATTAATTGTTATATGTTACACTCCACTAATGAAAAATGTAATCATCATGTAAATTATGAATATAATTATTGTACAATCATACTGATTTATGTCAGTTCTAGAGCATCCTATACGGATTCTTTCAATACGTTAGGGTTTTAAATGAATATAATATATGAAATTTAATCACATATTAATTTTTGCGCCGAAAAGCTGGGCTAACTTCAGTACCATATGCTATCTAATTAATATACAACACTAAACATCATCAAAGTTATTAAAAGTGTAATAATATTGATGAGGGCAACAATTAAAAGTATAAAAAATGAAATTTTATAAACGAAAATTATATAAATGCTTACATTATTTAACTAAAATATCGTCTTCACTAATAATAAAATTACCTGAATTATAACTTTATTCTGTCGGTCAGATTGAGAATGCACAAAATTTACGTAGAATAGTAGTGATTTCCACATTTAATAAATAACTTCTTCGTATTGTAATACTTAAAATTATTATATTTTCTCTTCACTCTCTTATTTTCTTTACCACATATTTGCAATTTTATTATCACTATTATTTGGAAGAGCAATGAATATGACAGTCTAAATCTTATGCATCCTATGCATTTTCTTTTCATTTTTACTGTTTCTCTATCATTCTCTAAATATATTATTCTGTTAATCTTTGAAGAACTTGCTTTTCACATATTTCAAATAATTTAGACAATTCCATAGTGCTTACTATTTTCTCCCATATTTTGTGAACTACCTGCTTATCAAAGACTTTAATTTCTTTAACATAAAATCTAGCCCATGTTTTTGCACTATCTATAATTTCAGTGGGCCATTACTTGAACAAAGACTTGACATATGTTTTGTTGTAATATTTTACAATTGTTTGTGGTAGCTCTCCTGACATTTGAGCACATGATTCCCATATTTTGTTTCGTTAATCGGATGTTAGGGATAAAATGAAAGTGTGTACAGTCAAGTTTGGTTTCACAAAGTTTGTTTTATAACTAGCGTTAAGTAAATTGACTAAATTCTCATTGAATTCTTAGTAATATTTCATGTCATCATTCATTGGAGTGTATATATATGACAACACTCACAAATATAATAAATTTATTTATTGTAAAATCATTTGAACAGCAACAATCCAACAGTACATAGGTAGAATAAATAACTCAAACTATTCTCAACATCATACCTGATCTTAGGATTGTCACTCTGAATGACAAAGCCTCCTCAGACAACCTAAGTTAGTCGGGCACTTGAACTAACATTGTTGACGTCGGAAGTTATCTTTGTAACTGGTATGAATCTTGGGACTAGCGTATCAGCGGCAACGCGACGTGCTTCTCACTTATCATCAATACTAAATGGACCTACCAGTACTAAATGGACACGAAAATAATAGCATGTGATAACAATTAATGACAGTGTCATATGATATTGTATGTATAATGTGTTATAAGTGAAATATATGAAATATTTTGACTAACCAGAAGGACATAACGAGCAAAGAGAAACTGAGAAGCGAGAACTTAGGCTTATTCTGGTATTTTAGACTTCTTCGAGACGGCACAAACTAAGGTGCTTTTTGACGCGTATTTCTGTGTTTAAACCCGCACCAACCCGCAAATATAGCGGGTTTTAAGCCAAACTTGCTGGGTTTTATGAAAACTCCTGCTTGGGTTACTTTCTATGGTAATACATTATAATAATAAATGCAATAATATTGTCTTTTAGTTACTGAGTATAACATATATATTATTAACATACTCAACAAACCATCTAAATCATCAATATAGTGTTGAAATTTAGCATAATAATATTATACATTGTAATTATATGGATTTTATAGCATAGTGGTTGAATTCCATTATGTAGCGGTAGTTGTCCAGGTTCAACTCCCACAGAGGTCTTTTTTTCATTTTTATAAAATTGATATTTATATATTATTAATAATTAATAGATAACGATTTTTAAGGTTATAATGATATTATTGAGCATTCTATCATATATTACAGATGCTATATTAATGATGTTCAACTCACTTCATTTTGAGGCGTACACAATCAATCATACCATACAAAATAACCCAAGCAGGACCAGTCGGGTTTTATCCCACAAATACCACCTAAGTCAAATACCCGCTAAAAAGCACCTTAGCACAAACTAACTATAGCGATACTTTCAAATAGTTATCACAAATTTTACAATATTATGATTTTTTGACTATTATGGACCGACCTTTAGTTTTTTGTTAATTATATATTATACATATTATTAATATTATTTTAATCTGATTAATAAGATAGATAAATAACTAAAATAAACTGACCTCATTTAAAATATTTATCATTATGAAACCGGTTGGTTCAACAGTTCGAAGAGTTAAGCCGCTGATGATGTGAACTGAGTGTGATTTGCGCAATTCAGAACTGCGTTTATTTATTGTTTGCAGTATTTGAGAGCCGTTTTAAGAAATTAGTGTTGGTTTTGGATTTCTTTGAGTTAAATGTTCGGCCTTTCAATTTTTCTCAAGTGGTTTGCAAAATATAGTTCTTCTTAAGAATTAGTTTTTTAACCGGAGATATCAAAATTTCTATCACCGTATTCATCTAGGCTATTAAAATTAGAGCGTTGTTCAAGTTATGAGAAGTCGCTTATTCGATTTTTTTCAGCTATGAGCTTTTCCAATTTGGTCATCTAATTAAAAGCTGCATCTAAATACAATATTTTATTAAATGAAATATCAAGTTCTTCTAGATTTACCAGTGGTCTTAAAACATAAATTGACACTAAGTTGCAGCAAAACAAATTTAAATGAGTTATATTCTTTAAATACTGCAATTCTGTGATGATAATACCAGAATTGTCCGAAAGATCTAATAATTGTAAATTGATAAGCGATTTCAAAGCACTTAATTATGTAAGTGCACAATAACTCAAATTTAATTTAATGAGGCCAACTAAGTCCTTCAATGGAGTTATGTCTAAATTATTGTTTTTACTTATATTCAACTCTTTTAGATTTACCAATGAACCAACTGAATTGATAGTCAACAGTTAATTAGAAGCGAGTTTAAGAACTTCTAAGTTAGTAAGCTGTGTTATTTAATCAATATTTGTTAAACCACATTCTTGCATAGATAATTTTTTAAGACTTCTAACTTACTATAATGGACTTAAATCCATATCTCCATTTGAGCTAAGTTCAAGATCTTCTAAATTAACTAACGATGATATTTGATCAATGTTTTTTAATCCGCATTATACCATAGATAACTTAGTTAGACTTGTAACACTATGAATATTCGTTAAATCAACATTATTCTTCGAGACATTTAGACTGCGGAGCGTGTTAAACTTAGATAGATTATATAACGAACTGTTCTCCAGGTTAATATTTGTTAAGTCTAATACTTCCAGGTTTTCTAGCTACAAATCATCAATCTAGATATTCCATCTTTATTGACCATCTTCATCTTATTCCATGCTATTTAAGATGGTTAGTTCTTTTAACGTGTAGCTTCTCAACTTTACACTCATGTCATTACTAACAAACAGTGTCAAAGTGGAAATATCAAACTTTTCAACAAACCTCAAGTTTGTAACTTCTGAATCTCCACTATACCATTTACCGATTTACAAGTTACCGTCTTTAATTTATTTTTCATATTACCAATACATATAATTATCGTGATCCTCATTCAGATTATTTTCGTTATATTCTGTCATTCAACAAGTTGGGAAGTGGCAAAATAATTAATATATATTGTTTACATATTATAAATATAATTCACTCCAATTTAGAATATAGATTTTAGTCCATTGTGTAAACTTAAAAGTCTTACCAAATTATCAATATGTTTGTGTGGATTAAAGAACATTGATTAAATAGCATAGCTTACTAACTTAGAAGTTCTTAATATATATTCCAATTTATTGAAGAACATTGATTCAATAGGCTAACTGATAAATCTTAAAGAATTGGATATAAGTGGAAACAATAATTTAGATATAACTCCCTTAAAGGATTTAGTTGGTCTCGTAAAATTAAATCTGAGAAGCTGTGCACTTACACACGTAAGTGCTTTAAAATCTACACACGTCGCTTATTCGATTTCTTTCTAATGTAAGTGTTTCCAATTTGGTCATCTAATTAAAATCTGCATCTAAATATACTATTGTATTACTTGAAATATTTAGTTCTTCTATATTCACGAGTGGTCTTACAACATAAATGGAAACTAAGTTACAAAATTCTAAATTTAAATGTGTAAGCTTCTTCAAATACTGCAACTCGGTGATGATTATATTAGGATTGTAGGAAAGGTCTAAGGTTTGTAAATTGATAAGAGGTTTTAAAGCACTTAATTATGTAAGTGCACAGCTTCTCAGATTTAATATTATGAGGCCAACTAAGTTCTTTAAGGGAGTTATGTCAATTTACTTATTCTAACTGATATCTAGCTCTTTGAGGTTTACCAGTAAGCGTATTGAATCAATAGTTTACAACTAATAATTATCAGATATATTAAGAACTTCTAAGTTAGTAAGTTATGTTATTTAACCAATATTTTTTAAACCACAGTATCGCATAGATAATTTGTTAAGACTTTTAAGCCCTTATAATGAAGTTGTATCAATTTACTTATTCGAACTGATATCTAACTCTTTGAGATATACCAGTAAACGTGGTGAATCAATGATTTACAGCAAATAATTATCTGATATGTTAAGAACTTCTAAATTAGTAAGCTGCACGATTTAATCAATTGTCTTTAAACGACAGTTATTCATAGTTAGTTTAGAAAGGTTTTTAAGTTTAAACAATGGACAAAGTTCTAAGTCTTTATTTGAACTAATATCAAGTTCTTCCAAATTAACCAACGATGAAATTAAGTCAATGTTCTTTAAACTACAGTATCTCATAGACAGTTTAGTGAGACTTAAAACCATATGAATATGCGTTAGATCAACTTTATTATCTGAAACATCCAGACTGTGAAGTTTCTTGAACTTAGCTAAATTATACAGTTAATCATCTTCCAGGCTATTGCGGTGTAAATCAAATACTTCCAGGTTTTCGAGTTCCAAATCGTCAACTTACATATTCAATTTTTTTGGGTTCGATACAATTTGTCCTTCACTATCATTGAACTTCAAATACTATTAATCCATAACTGTTTACTCTAAAGTTAATTTTTTAATTGTTTTACTCTATATTTTTATGCACATGTCATTGTTAATAAAAACCTTCAGCATTTAAATGTTTAACTTTTCTAGATACCTCAAGTTTGTAACCTCTGGATCTCCCCTTGGCCTATTACAGAATTCAGTTTTTAAATACCCACCGATTTCCATTTTACCGTCTTGTATTTTCCTTTCATACTTCCGATACATTTACTCATCGTATTCTTAATTTTGATTATTATTGTTTTGATCCATCTTTTGAGTTGAGAAGTGGTAAAATATAATTAAATACGTTTAAATGAGATGATATTAAAGATTCTTTCTTTGATCAAATCTAAATTATTATCTTCAACAATCTTTTAACTTCAATCAATACTGCATAATTGAAATTACTTGTTAATATGAATATTACAATATTATTTATTAAACAGCAACAATATACCACGTATGACACTCACTGTTACAGTTATGGGAGGTGGAATTGCTTTTTCTTGTTTACTATGTGAGTAATTATATATTAAAATATTTTGCCACTTCTAATGCGGATGACAAATTCCAATAAATAATCTCAAGTTGGAGATTATTCATGAACTACTCATTAACACAAGAGGGCCAAAAATATGATTTCGATCGTATTAGACCATAATCGACTATTCAAAGTCGGTATTTAATATTCCAAAAAGGAAAAATAGAAATTACCACATGCAATAAAAGGACGGCAATGACAAAAATAAACGCGGTAGAAGATGTTTAGGGAAGGTCAACTAATTCACTTAACAAACTTAGGCAGTTCTGAAGCGTTTGTATTCTCTTCATTTCTGGGTCCAACGGATGAATTCATAAAATATTGTACCAATCTGAACTAGTTATATCACTTGTTTAAGATGTCCCTGTGTAATTTCTACGTTTTAGTCAACAAAACTAATTTATGAAAGATTTTATCTCGAAAATATATGGTAGTTAAGCCTGATTGGAGAAAAGAATAAGAGGATCCAATGATTGGTATACGGACGCAATATGTAATTTATAACTAGTAGCGCAAGCACTGGACCTGCAGAGGACCTCGGTGTTCATCTTCAACTGGGTCAATCTGAACGATTTTAGGTATTTCTTAATCACGAAAAACAATGGAGGACTTTTTCTTTCAATCTCAACCGGGAGCTCAAGATGAAGTATTGGTACTTCGCTTAATTAGAATTATAATTCAGGTAGTTACAGTCGCTTTCATTCTCAATATTCAAATAATGAATGCATTTTTGTTTCTTGAAGAATGGAATCAAGTGGGTTAGTCGGGCCCAGCATTAAATAATATATTGATGCTACTCTAAAACAACAGTTATTTTACTTATGATCTTCCACTTCCATTTCATAATGAGAAATCAATTTTCTTGATTGTTAAATTATACAACGTTAGGTAAAGTTGAAACTTATTATTGAAGTATATACAGAGTTATATACGTTAATTATTGTAGCACAGCTATCCAAGGCTCAACCAGGCCTTGATGTGATTGAAGCACTTTACAAATCAATAGTAAATAGAGTTAATGAGTGTATTGATGAGGAGGGAGAACACACTCATTATTGAGCCGGGCAGTGATATAAGTAAGATTCAAATAATAAACTTCATTCTTCTTCCTAATTCAAAAAAGCATTTCGAGGGCCCACCACTGTAAATGAACATCTATTTCTATTCATATCATTATGAGTATTCACAAAAGTAATCTTGGTATATTGAATTACAAGATTAATATGTAAAACATTTCTTTCACTTTCACATTTATTATTTCATGTACTGAACTGCTATTGTGCGTGTTATTCTACTCGTCCAAGTTAAAATATTTTAATAGTAGTTCTTTTCTGTCATTTGACAAGTTGGGGTTAAATAATTATATTATTATATACTGCAGACTCTCGAAGATAGTACTCACCCTCAGACTCGGTTAATGACCTAACTTAGAATCACTTAATGTCTTTTGAAATACTTGGTACTATAAGTGAGAGGTTTAGATTTAAAATAGTTCAGAGATGAGTTCTGAGATGAAAACAAAATCTTATATATTGAAATGCTTCATTCTACTCTGTCGCTTGATATTACTGGTTAATGATTAAAATAAGTTGTGTTAAAATTCAAATCTTAACACGATAATATGATTTCACTGTGTGAGGTGGTAATTAAATATTTAATAATTAAATTGTAATACGTTTAACCACTTTGATTATATTATGACATATTAAGTTTTGTGTTTTGGAATAGTGTGTAATCCAATATGGTTCATCACTTTTCGTTTATAGTCTAATTTTGAAGACATTAAGTGACCGAGTTCTTTAACCGAGTTTTGGGGTGAGTACTATCTTCGAGAGTCTGCAGTATTATATGTAAAAGAGGGACGACAAGTGGTGTTAAAGTTCCAAAAGTGATTTTAATTTTTATAGCGTGTATTCTATTGATTTACAACAAAATAATTACCTGATCTCATTCGAACCAACCCAAATTGATTCAAGTACTGAAAGAGGCGTACTGAATTTGACTTTGAAAAATTGATGGAATAACAAAAAAAATTAACACATCTTATTTTAACTGAAAATTATATAATATAATTACATTGTAATTACAAACGGAGTAGGAGTCGAGTGAATAATGTAAACATACAGTCAACATTATTTACAACAACTACTACTTTGAGTAAAAAAATTGCAAAGGTAAAATAGTACTAAGTATAATAATGTGAAAAAAATAACATCCTTATTCTTATTTTAACTGAAAATTATATAATATAATTACATGTAGCTAAAACGAAATAATTACCTGATCTCATTCGAACCCAAATTAATTCAACTGCTGGAAGAGGCGAACCACGTTCGCAGTGAACTGAATTTAACTTTGACACGCGTTATTCATTGTCGCGTTTATTTCCTGTTTGAAGTTGTTAAACGTCGTTTATAGCGTTTACAGCGTTTGGTGTTAGTTTTGGATTTCTTTGAGTTGAATGTTCGGGCTTTCAATTTTTCTAAATTTATTGTTAATTTATTATTATGGCCTGGAGAAGTTCTACTTCAGATTACTCACACTCCAAATTTTTTGCAGGGGCCATAAATTTTCATTTGTTCAATATCAAGTTTAGTTGAACCTAACTACAACAAAAATCTCATCGTGCTCTTCTGAAATAATATTCAGTGACATTTTTAACAAACTGGTAGAGTTTCTAAAGATGAACAATTTTATAGATCTGATTTAAGAGCGAGTGAGAGTTTTATTTATTTTGTTCTGTTTTTTGTTCCTAGAGTTGTGATAATTATGCCTTCACTAATTTTAGTATTTTGAGCACTATTATGCAAGCTGGCCGGTTAACATTAAATTTTGGTTATATTATTAAATACAATTGTTTAAAGTCAATCTATAACTTTAGTTATCTAGCCTGTTAGAATTTCTAATTGACGTCCGTCGAGATACTCTATATTGATGTAATATTCATTTCATTCATGATATAAACTTTCAATTTATTATCAATTATTACTCGTATTCTATAGATTTACAACAAAATATTGACCTGCCATCATTCGAACCCAACTTAATTCAAGAATTGGAAGATGCGAACCACGTTCGCTGTGAACTGAATTTGACTTTGGCGCGCGTTATTCAACACCGCGTTTATTTCCTGTTTGAAGTTACTGAACGTTGTTTAATGCGTTTTGTGAGGGATTTATTTGAACTACAGGTTTTGGCGTTCAATGCGTCTTATCTATTTGGCTTAGTGAACTTCTTCTTTTGACGGTTCTGTTTGATTAAATTTATTTAAAAATTTCTAACAATTTTCGTCAAAGTTATTATAATTTGGATGTTTAATAATTGATGCGAGGTCGCTTATTAGATTACTTTCCACTCTAAATGTTTACAATTTCTTCATCTCATTAAGATGTGCATCTAAATAAACAATATTATTTTTTGAAATATTTAGTTCTTATAGATTCACCAGTGGTCTTAAAACATAAATGGAAACTAAGTTACAAAATTCTAAATTTAAATGTGTAAGCTTCTTCAAATACTGCAACTCTGTGATGATTATATTAGGATTGTAGGAAAGGTCTAAGGTTTGTAAATTGATAAGAGGTTTTAAAGCACTTAATTATGTAAGTGCACAGCTTCTCAGATTTAATTTTATGAGGCCAACTAAGTCCTTTATCGGAGTTATGTCAATTTACTTATTCTAACTGATATCTAGCTCTTTGAGGTTTACCAGTAAACGTAGTGAATCAATACGTAACAGCTAATTATCTTATATATCAAGAACTTCTAAGTTAGTAAGCTGCGCTATTTAATCAATATTCTTTAAACGACATTTATTCAAAGATAATATGGTAAGACTATCAATTTTATATAATGGACTAAGTTCAATGCTTGTGTTTCCACTTAGATTAAGTTCTTATAAATTAACTAATGAAGAAATTAAGTCAATGTTCTTTAAACTACAGTATCTCATAGACAGTTAAGTTAGACTTATAACACTATGAATATGCGTTAGATCAATTTTGTTTTCTGAAATATCCAGAGTGTGGAGTTTCTTGAATTTAGCAAGATTATAAAGTTAATCGTTTACCAGATTATTAAGTTGTAAGTCCAAGACTTCAAGGTTTTCGAGCTCCAAATCGTCAACTTACAAATTCAATCTTTATTTTTGTTTTTCCTTTTAATCATATTCCCTTTCATTAAATATTGATAGTTCTTTTAACAAGCTGCTTCTCAACTGTACACTCATGTCATTTCTAATATGAAGCTTCTATTCTCTGATTACCCAAATTTAGTTCTGTATTGCTTCTTAATTTTATATGCATGTCAATTCTGATGCGAATCTTCAACGTTTAAATATCAAACTTTTCTAAAAACCGCAAGTTTGTTACTTCTGAATCTCCACCATACGGATTACCGATTTCCAAGTTACTGTCTTTAATTTTACCTGCATACTTCAGTGTCATTTTAGCTTCGTATTCCTCATTCAGAGCATTTTAGTTCTATTCTGTCACTTATTCTGTCATTTGAAAGTTGAGAAGTGGTTAAATAATTAGTATATTATTTACCAGATTTAAATTATCATTCACTCCAATTCGATGAATATCATTCTTTAATTGTTTAGAGTGACAATACTTGAAAATTATTTATCTAGTCATAATATCATTATAGATTAATTATCATCGTTTATACAATGTATTAATATTTAAAATATTCCAATTATGAAACTAAAAATAACAAATTTACCTGATCTCATTCAAACCCAAATTGATTCAAGAATTGAAAGAGGCTAATAACGTTCGCGATAAACTGGATTTGACATTAGCGCGCGTTGTTCATCATTGTGTAACTAATGCATGAAGGCACCATCGCGACGAAGTAAGGTTAAAGAGACCGTCAAGCCTCGAGGGTGGCAACGCTGGATCGGACGGGCTCGGAGTATCTGTCGAGAATTGAAGACTTGGAACATGAGCGAGTGAGAAATGTATTGTAAGCGAGGTGTTACAGTATTTTACAGTATTTTATTTTTTGTTATACTTAGGTATAATATAATATACTTATAACTTACGATAATTCAGGTTACAAATATATTTCCTAAATAAGATTTTCTTAAAATTTAAAAGTTTTTGTAGTTGCCAGTTTGCTATCTATTATTACATATACCAACTAAATTTTATGTAGTAAAAATAGTGATAAAATTCGAGACTTTTAAAACAGCGTATATGATTAGTATTTGTAACTTCGAAGTGAGTGTTTAATTGTATTTATGAAGTAAATTATATTTCGCTTGGTTATTGTTAATATATTTTGTCATGTAACCGTTTAAGAATATAAAACAACTCAGTTATATTTCTATATTTAAAAATTAATTATTGTTCATCTTCGTGTTATTTACAACAAAATAATTACCTGATCTCATTCGAACCCAACTTAATTCAAGAATTGGAAGATGCGAACCACGTTCGCAGTGAACTGGATCTGACTTTGGCGCGCGTTACTCATCGCCGCGTTTATATCTTGTTTGAAGTTACTGAACGCCGTTTATAGCGTTTACAGCGTTTTGTGTTGGTTTTGGAGTGTGACTTATCATCGTGTTTATTATATTTATTTATGCTTATCGTCGTGTCTAGCGTTGTTAACCATCGTCGCGTTTATATCTTGTTTGACGTTGTATATCATTCCGCACAATTACGTCACATTAGAAATTTTACATCAATATTTTCAAATTCTAGTATTCCGTACAATTCCAGCCATTTCCAGCAGCTGCTCGATGTTTTTAAGTCCTTCAATGGAGTTATGTCTAAATTATCGTTTTTACTTATCCAACTCTTTTAGATTTATTCGTTTTAGTATTTTAATAAGCAATGACAATCTGAACATTTCTCCTTCAGATGTAGACCAATATTATATTTTTTGTGGTAAACTGGTTAGTTCATCTGAGATTCAAAAGTAATATAGTAATATATTTAATTTTATTTTCAAATAAAATAAACTGACATCATTAGGAAACTGGTTGGTTTAGCTTCTCGAAGAGATGGGCTATGGAAGTTGTGAACTGAATGTGATTAGAACACATGCGATTCAATACTGCATTTATTTCTTGTTTGAAGTTTTTGAGTACCGTTTTAAGTGTTTTGCGTTGGTTTTGTATTTCTTTGAGTTTAATGTTTTGGCTTTCGATTTTTCTCATATTGTTGGCTTCGTGAAGTTCTTCTTCAGATGGATCTTGTTAATAGGATATGTTAGTAAATTTAGTATCATCGTTGCGGTTAAGGTTATTATAATTAGGGTGTTTTTCAACTGATGAGAAGTCGCTTATTCGATTCCATTCCGCTCTTAGTTCTTTTAAGTTTTTCATCTCGTCAAGATTTGCATCTAAATGTACTATATTATTGTTTGAAATATTTAGTTCTTCAAGATTGATTAGTGGTCTCAGAATATAAATTGAAACTAAATCACAGTCGTTTAAATTTAAATGAGTAAGATTCTTAAAATACTACAATTCTGTGATGATAATACCAGGATTGTCCAAAAGATCTAAGAATTGTAAATTGATAAGCGATTTCAAAGCACTTAATTATGTAAGTGCACAATAACTCAAATTTAATTTAATGAGGCCAACTAAGTCCTTCAATGGAGTTATGTCTAAATTATTGTTTTTACTTATATTCAACTCTTTGAGGTTTACCAATGAACCTATTGAATCAATAGTTTACAGTTAATTAGAAGCGAGTTTAAGAACTTCTAAGTTAGTAAGCTGTGTTATTTAATCAATATTTGTTAAACCACATTCTTGCATAGATAATTTTTTAAGACTTCTAACTTACTATAATGGACTTAAATCCATATCTCCATTTGAGCTAAGTTCAAGATCTTCTAAATTAACTAACGATGATATTTGATCAATGTTTTTTAATCCGCATTATACCATAGATAACTTAGTTAGACTTGTAACACTATGAATATTCGTTAAATCAACATTATTCTTCGAGACATTTAGACTGCGGAGCGTGTTAAACTTAGATAGATTATATAACGAACTGTTCTCCAGGTTAATATTTGTTAAGTCTAATACTTCCAGGTTTTCTAGCTACAAATCATCAATCTAGATATTCCATCTTTATTGACCATCTTCATCTTATTCCATGCTATTTAAGATGGTTAGTTCTTTTAACGTGTAGCTTCTCAACTTTACACTCATGTCATTACTAACAAACAGTGTCAAAGTGGAAATATCAAACTTTTCAACAAACCTCAAGTTTGTAACTTCTGAATCTCCACTATACCATTTACCGATTTACAAGTTACCGTCTTTAATTTATTTTTCATATTACCAATACATATAATTATCGTGATCCTCATTCAGATTATTTTCGTTATATTCTGTCATTCAACAAGTTGGGAAGTGGCAAAATAATTAATATATATTGTTTACATATTATAAATATAATTCACTCCAATTTAGAATATAGATTTTAGTCCATTGTGTAAACTTAAAAGTCTTACCAAATTATCAATATGTTTGTGTGGATTAAAGAACATTGATTAAATAGCATAGCTTACTAACTTAGAAGTTCTTAATATATATTCCAATTTATTGAAGAACATTGATTCAATAGGCTAACTGATAAATCTTAAAGAATTGGATATAAGTGGAAACAATAATTTAGATATAACTCCCTTAAAGGATTTAGTTGGTCTCGTAAAATTAAATCTGAGAAGCTGTGCACTTACACAAGTAAGTGCTTTAAAATCTCTTATCAATTTACAAACCATAAATCTTTCCAACAATCCTGACATTAATATATCAGAATTGTAGTATTTTAAGAATCTTACTCATTTAAATTTAAACGACTGTGATTTAGTTTCTGTTTATGTTTTAAGGCCACTGGTAAATATAGAAGTGCTACATATATCTGATAATAATTTAGTACATTTAGATGCAAATCTTAATGATATGAAAAACTTAAAAGAACTTCATGTGCAAGGGAATATTATTAGTGACTTTTCATCACTTGAAAAACACTCAAATTATAATAACATTAACAATTATGGTTTTAGAATTTTTAAAATCACCAGTTAATAAAAACCATCATATGAAGATCTATTTGTTATAAACTATCGATTCAATACGTTTACTGGTAAACCTCAAAGAGCTAGATATCTGTTATAATAATTTTATTGACATAGCTTCATTGGACAGTAATACAGTAGCATTTAATAACTACTGTTACGTACCTTGGATTTCTTTCGCTATTTCATACTATTTCTATATATTTATTAAACCGTATTCTTTGGTTCCGCTAAAAAGGAGCTTTAGCCGAATTTGTTACTTGAAAACACGGAGGCTGGAGTCCACTTGGTCAGAAAAAGCCTATTTGGTACGGTTTTTAATTCGAATATTACACCTTAATTTTAAGGCATTTTAACTGAAAATGTCAAACTGGAAATAGTTTGACTTTTTAAATCCATACACTTCAGAAATGGACAAGTACCTAAGTTAAGCTTTAAACAGCAAGTGATGTAATATTTGGTAAATAAATATCTATAAAATACTAAATATAAGTACATTTTATCATTATTTGAAATCTTTTAGGTTTATTATATAATTTAAGTATAGTTCTACAGATTTTTAGCTAATCTAAGATGAATAAAAATCTTTTGATAGATATTTATTACTTTTACAAATAAATAAATGGATGATAAATATATAAATATTAACATTATTTCAAAAAATATAAACGTGAGTGAAAACTTTTGAGCCTGTAAAGGTCTATGACACAGTTTCCCTCATTAAAAACTGTTTTGGAGATATGATATTTTCACTCCAAAATGACTTAATTCTTAAAGAGATATACCTAAAAATGATATCACGGAGTAATTCAAACATTTAATATACAATATTTTGCCCTTGCTTAAATATAACTTAGAAAGATAATATATAGTTGTAAAACAAGTATAATATATTAATTAATATAACCGTTTTTACAAGCGTCTAAAGCTTTAATTGAATGAATTTATCCATTTAAATTCGTATAATCACTAGAATACGGCATAATATAACTGTAGAGTTGAAATAAAGTGATGGGCAAAGTAAATGTTAAACTGTCAAGGAAGGGAGTGAGGTGGTTTGTATTTAATTTATTGCATTCTGGTACATAGAGTATCATAACTGCAAAAAATTAATATAATCTTTTATCTACAACTGTGTATACACCTTCCACTTCCAAATGGAATCTTTAAATTGTAAACGTGAACATCAACTTGATAATTATAGTAAAGGTAAGATAATCTAAATGTGTTTATTATCATACATTACTCGTAAGGAGAAGATAGAGAGTTGTTTGGCGTCAGAAATATTTATCAATTTAGTTCTCAAAATTATCACTGTTTTTAACGGTAGTGGAGATATTTGAACATTAAAGCGTCCAAGATCGAATCACAGGCTTCTTAAAACAGCTATTCTCAGATAGAATATCGTTTTTACGGCTCACAGAGATGATTAATATAACTGGTTTTCTACATGCTGTTTTCTACTTCTCAGAAATAAATTTGTAAGCTAAATTGTTGAATTGACTAGATACGCATTTCTTATCAACTTCTTTATACTCGAAGTTTTTAAGCGACCTCCCGTTTTTATATTTATTGAAGATTTGAGCGAATTTTTAATTTTATGAGAATTATGGGATTATTGGCTGCATGTGGTGTTCATAGACGAGTCAACGATGAAGTATTTAAGAAACTTCAAGAATTACTGTGGTGTCCGAGCCAACTTTGATTTTAACAAATGTTTATGTAATAATTGCGCTTGAAAATTAAATCACTGTATTTATGCTAATTATAACATATTCAATTAATTCTGCGGTTCATTTCTTTTTCACTTCATCCTTCAAATGACGAAGCACACACGAAGCCGACGGATCACAATACAAGAGCGTCGCATAATGATGAGAATGTGAGAAACAGAATCACAAACTGTTGCAACCAAGAAATACATTGCTTGTTGCCTTCAATGTAGTCTCCAAACTGTTTATTCCATTTTTAAGCACTTTGAAGTTACAGGCAAGCTAGAAGCTTCTCATGCCGATAATAGTGTCAGAAAATTTGACTAAGCTGAGATTTTCGCGTTGTTAAATATCGCCAGAGCCATAGATTCGAAACTCGACGAATCATGGCTGAAAAATACTAAGCCCTTCGTGGAATTTCCATGTCTCTAACAACGGTATCTCGTCTCCTGGCCAAATTCAGTTTAAGCTTCTATGTTGCTAAGATAAAGCCAAAACTTACCGAAAAGCATAAATTGGAAAGTTTGAACTTTGCTCGAATGAACCTGAAACAACCAATTGAATATTGGAGAACTTTTTAGTATACCGATGAGTATCGCTCAAAATGCTATGCAAATCGAGCGAGTAGAGTGCTCAGAACCCCTAAAGACGAGTGGAATCCGAAGTATTTTCTCGAAGTGTAAAATATGGACTGTTTTCGTGCATGATCTATAGTACGATTAGCTATAGATATAAAGGTCCATTATGGTTTATGCCGTGCGGTACGACCATGAATTCAATTGTCAATTCTTAAGTTCTCAGACAAGTTACACTTCCATCACTTAATAGCATAACTTGAAGTTGCAACAAGATAACGCCCCGACACATTTTAGTAAGTATATGAAAAACTTTTATACTGCTAACAACATTGAGCTCTATCGCTTTCCAGTAATGAGTCCAGACTTAAATCCACCTTTTCACTGCTGGAATCCACTGAAGTCAAACATTTCCCCTGAAGAATGTACCACATATGACTTATTAAATGAAGAAGTAAAGAGGGCGTTGGAGTAAATCTCGTTAGATATCATCAATCATTTGATTGACTCTATGCCCAAAAGGTTAGAAGAAGTAATAAAATAGAAAGGAGACGCTACTAAACATTGAGTTAATATATAGTTAAAATTAATACAAAAAATAGTTTTGAAATAGTTAGTATTTTTTGAAATCAAAGTTGGCTTGGCGACCACAGTATGAACAATTTATCTCAAGCAAACCTATCAATCTTGAGCATTTTAGTGGGTGTCTACAACACGGCAAACTTTTGTCGACAATGTTTGGTGGTACCTTTTATTGTGTCAGAGACGACCTATTAATTAAAGCTAAGAATACGAAAACGGATTCTATTTGGGAAAATCACGTTATAAAACAAAGTTTGCTAAAAGTCGTTGTTTGGAATAAATTATCATTTATTGTCAAGACACAGGCTACCATGAACTCTACCCACTCAAAATTATACGAATCAACACAAATTTCGTGATATCTGCAAGACTCATAGTAAGATTTCGGACAACACAAAATTATCAAATTATATTGCTCAATAACTAGATGAATGTTAGATCAAATGATCAGTAAAACTCTAGACAAGTTTTATCAAGTACTCAATGATGTTTGAAGTGGTTTATTCAAAGTAAAATGTAAACAATCAGTGGACTCAATACTCAGAACAGTATCAAAATGTCTTATAGTTGGTGGTGAAGCATTCAAGTGATTCTTTTATTCAGTTGTAGCATAATTGAGCTCAGAAGCCCGTTTTAAACGGGAAAAAGTGGGTTTAACTCTTTTCGACCCAGAGGGTGTGGTCAAAAATTGAAATCATCGTTGGATTGCTATAATTTTTGTAAATTATGCTAATTCCAGATACTTAGGACTCAAGGCAAAACGGCTTTCATATCCCACATGTGGTTCTGAAATGCGAGGCCAAAAAATAACGAAAAAATGAGTAAATTTCTAATATTGATTTTTTAATAATGTTATAAATCAAAAAATTATCACTCAAAAGTTACAGAGGATACTGTAGCGTACCATACAAAAATTTATTGAATTACTTTCCTTGTGTTTTTGAAGACGAGTATTAGTGGTTGTGGTGACAAGGCTCTTGAAGATTACAGTTCTTTTGAAAATTAAATCTCGTGTGGCATTTGAGTTTACCTGATCATTATGATGCTTTTATGCTTGATTCGATATAAACTATCGATTCAATACGTTTACTGGTAAACCTCAAAGAGCTAGATATCTGTTATAATAATTTTATTGACATAGCTTCATTGGACAGTAATACAGTAGCATTTAATAACTACTGTTACGTACCTTGGATTTCTTTCGCTATTTCATACTATTTCTATATATTTATTAAACCGTATTCTTTGGTTCCGCTAAAAAGGAGCTTTAGCCGAATTTGTTACTTGAAAACACGGAGGCTGGAGTCCACTTGGTCAGAAAAAGCCTATTTGGTACGGTTTTTAATTCGAATATTACACCTTAATTTTAAGGCATTTTAACTGAAAATGTCAAACTGGAAATAGTTTGACTTTTTAAATCCATACACTTCAGAAATGGACAAGTACCTAAGTTAAGCTTTAAACAGCAAGTGATGTAATATTTGGTAAATAAATATCTATAAAATACTAAATATAAGTACATAAATATAAGTACATTTTATCATTATTTGAAATCTTTTAGGTTTATTATATAATTTAAGTATAGTTCTACAGATTTTTAGCTAATCTAAGATGAATAAAAATCTTTTGATAGATATTTATTACTTTTACAAATAAATAAATGGATGATAAATATATAAATATTAACATTATTTCAAAAAATATAAACGTGAGTGAAAACTTTTGAGCCTGTAAAGGTCTATGACACAGTTTCCCTCATTAAAAACTGTTTTGGAGATATGATATTTTCACTCCAAAATGACTTAATTCTTAAAGAGATATACCTAAAAATGATATCACGGAGTAATTCAAACATTTAATATACAATATTTTGCCCTTGCTTAAATATAACTTAGAAAGATAATATATAGTTGTAAAACAAGTATAATATATTAATTAATATAACCGTTTTTACAAGCGTCTAAAGCTTTAATTGAATGAATTTATCCATTTAAATTCGTATAATCACTAGAATACGGCATAATATAACTGTAGAGTTGAAATAAAGTGATGGGCAAAGTAAATGTTAAACTGTCAAGGAAGGGAGTGAGGTGGTTTGTATTTAATTTATTGCATTCTGGTACATAGAGTATCATAACTGCAAAAAATTAATATAATCTTTTATCTACAACTGTGTATACACCTTCCACTTCCAAATGGAATCTTTAAATTGTAAACGTGAACATCAACTTGATAATTATAGTAAAGGTAAGATAATCTAAATGTGTTTATTATCATACATTACTCGTAAGGAGAAGATAGAGAGTTGTTTGGCGTCAGAAATATTTATCAATTTAGTTCTCAAAATTATCACTGTTTTTAACGGTAGTGGAGATATTTGAACATTAAAGCGTCCAAGATCGAATCACAGGCTTCTTAAAACAGCTATTCTCAGATAGAATATCGTTTTTACGGCTCACAGAGATGATTAATACAGTTATGGGAGGTGGAATTGCTTTTTCTTGTTTACTATGTGAGTAATTATATATTAAAATATTTTGCCACTTCTAATGCGGATGACAAATTCCAATAAATAATCTCAAGTTGGAGATTATTCATGAACTACTCATTAACACAAGAGGGCCAAAAATATGATTTCGATCGTATTAGACCATAATCGACTATTCAAAGTCGGTATTTAATATTCCAAAAAGGAAAAATAGAAATTACCACATGCAATAAAAGGACGGCAATGACAAAATAAACGCGGTAGAAGATGTTTAGGGAAGGTCAACTAATTCACTTAACAAACTTAGGCAGTTCTGAAGCGTTTGTATTCTCTTCATTTCTGGGTCCAACGGATGAATTCATAAAATATTGTACCAATCTGAACTAGTTATATCACTTGTTTAAGATGTCCCTGTGTAATTTCTACGTTTTAGTCAACAAAACTAATTTATGAAAGATTTTATCTCGAAAATATATGGTAGTTAAGCCTGATTGAGAAAAGAATAAGAGGATCCAATGATTGGTATACGGACGCAATATGTAATTTATAACTAGTAGCGCAAGCACTGGACCTGCAAAGGACCTCGGTGTTCATCTTCAACTGGGTCAATCTGAACGATTTTAGGTATTTCTTAATCACGAAAAACAATGGAGGACTTTTTCTTTCAATCTCAACCGGGAGCTCAAGATGAAGTATTGGTACTTCACTTAATTAGAATTATAATTCAGGTAGTTACAGTCGCTTTCATTCTCAATATTCAAATAATGAATGCATTTTTGTTTCTTGAAGAATGGAATCAAGTGGGTTAGTCGGGCCCAGCATTAAATAATATATTGATGCTACTCTAAAACAACAGTTATTTTACTTATGATCTTCCACTTCCATTTCATAATGAGAAATCAATTTTCTTGATTGTTAAATTATACAACGTTAGGTAAAGTTGAAACTTATTATTGAAGTATATACAGAGTTATATACGTTAATTATTGTAGCACAGCTATCCAAGGCTCAACCAGGCCTTGATGTGATTGAAGCACTTTACAAATCAATAGTAAATAGAGTTAATGAGTGTATTGATGAGGAGGGAGAACACACTCATTATTGAGCCGGGCAGTGATATAAGTAAGATTCAAATAATAAACTTCATTCTTCTTCCTAATTCAAAAAAGCATTTCGAGGGCCCACCACTGTATAACTGGTTTTCTACATGCTGTTTTCTACTTCTCAGAAATAAATTTGTAAGCTAAATTGTTGAATTGACTAGATACGCATTTCTTATCAACTTCTTTATACTCGAAGTTTTTAAGCGACCTCCCGTTTTTATATTTATTGAAGATTTGAGCGAATTTTTAATTTTATGAGAATTATGGGATTATTGGCTGCATGTGGTGTTCATAGACGAGTCAACGATGAAGTATTTAAGAAACTTCAAGAATTATGAACAATTTATCTCAAGCAAACCTATCAATCTTGAGCATTTTAGTGGGTGTCTACAACACGGCAAACTTTTGTCGACAATGTTTGGTGGTACCTTTTATTGTGTCAGAGACGACCTATTAATTAAAGCTAAGAATACGAAAACGGATTCTATTTGGGAAAATCACGTTATAAAACAAAGTTTGCTAAAAGTCGTTGTTTGGAATAAATTATCATTTATTGTCAAGACACAGGCTACCATGAACTCTACCCACTCAAAATTATACGAATCAACACAAATTTCGTGATATCTGCAAGACTCATAGTAAGATTTCGGACAACACAAAATTATCAAATTATATTGCTCAATAACTAGATGAATGTTAGATCAAATGATCAGTAAAACTCTAGACAAGTTTTATCAAGTACTCAATGATGTTTGAAGTGGTTTATTCAAAGTAAAATGTAAACAATCAGTGGACTCAATACTCAGAACAGTATCAAAATGTCTTATAGTTGGTGGTGAAGCATTCAAGTGATTCTTTTATTCAGTTGTAGCATAATTGAGCTCAGAAGCCCGTTTTAAACGGGAAAAAGTGGGTTTAACTCTTTTCGACCCAGAGGGTGTGGTCAAAAATTGAAATCATCGTTGGATTGCTATAATTTTTGTAAATTATGCTAATTCCAGATACTTAGGACTCAAGGCAAAACGGCTTTCATATCCCACATGTGGTTCTGAAATGCGAGGCCAAAAAATAACGAAAAAATGAGTAAATTTCTAATATTGATTTTTTAATAATGTTATAAATCAAAAAATTATCACTCAAAAGTTACAGAGGATACTGTAGCGTACCATACAAAAATTTATTGAATTACTTTCCTTGTGTTTTTGAAGACGAGTATTAGTGGTTGTGGTGACAAGGCTCTTGAAGATTACAGTTCTTTTGAAAATTAAATCTCGTGTGGCATTTGAGTTTACCTGATCATTATGATGCTTTTATGTATATTCGAACACTTTCAGATTATATGGCAGTATGAAACATGTTATTGGTGTGGTAATGTTATAATAGCTTAATTTATATGTAATTAACATATTATTAAAAATATTATATGAAATGAAATTCAAATTGTTTGGTGGAGGTAGATTTGTTTCTCCAAAGTCCTAACAGCATGTATGTATTATAATAATAGTATTATAAACATTTATAATATATCAAATATAGGCAAAATTTTGCATATCAGGGTTCATAAGAGTTAACATTTACTTTGCCCGTCACTTTATAGTGTAAATAATGATTAAACTCTAACGTATTTTCCTTTTCTAACGCGTTATAACGCGTGTTCTAACGCTTATTGGTTGACTTTACTAAAATCAAGTTTAAAAAATTGAACTTAAAACAATAAAAGATCAAATATTGCATTATTTGTGTATTGAAGTTACAAATTCATATTATTTATTTTCGCGAATTTATTATGAAATATTATGAACAACTTTTCACTTTTTCTTGGGGTCTTTCTTGAATTGTACGGCATTGAGAGCTCCTTCAACGATTTGTGTGGTTTGTTTTGCGATTTCGTTTTCTTCTTTTCGTTGTTTGAGTTGTTATCTGTAAATATCTGTGAGGCATACTGAGAAGTCTCCTTCGAATTTGAGTCCGTTGTGTTCCTTTTTTGCTCTTTATTTCTCTAATTGTATTTTTTATTTGAGTTGTCTTGTGTTTTTGAGCATGTATTTGCTGAATTTGTCTTCGTAGGTCATTTGTTCCGCTTCAAGTGCTTATTTTTGGTGCTCGTTTTGCACCTTCTGGTTCAGCTCGTTTTCCGTTTCGAGCATCCTGTTGGAGTGGTCCGACTCGAACTGGGCGTTTTGGAGCGGAAGGGTGGACAGCACAGGGACTAGTGGCTGGGAGAGTTCCGCGAGGGACGATTCGGGCACAAAATTGAGAGCACTTTGGAGCAAAACGTTCTGGTTTTAAACGTGGTCGCAGAAGGCAATAATTTACTCGCGGATGTGCTCAGGGTAGCTCACACAGGATTATTGAAGGTTCTGCATGAAACGCTAGCTGTACGAGACAGATTTTGAAATCAAGGACATACGCCAACACTCAATTATCTAAAAGACTAAAATCGGAGTCGGAGACAAAGGCTGGATAAAATGCAAAGGCAAGAGCAACAAATCAACAGCAGCATGCACAGGCTGATACAAAGCGTCCTCGAGCTCGAAAATAGACTTCGCAACCTAATCGTGAATACAGTCGAACGGGCACGCGAAATCGAAGATAGTCGGAAAATACTGCTGCAAAACAACAAAAACGCTGGAATTGTACGGAATAATATTCATCGCGGATTGGAGTGTTTTTGTTATTATAATTCAAATATCTGATAAATATCATAATTAAATTACCACTTCTAACTTGTCAAATGAATGATTGGGTATAAAGAACTCAAAATAATTATCTAAATTAGTAATATGATTAAAAAATGACACTGAAGTACGAAAATAAAATTTATGAAGGTATCTTGCAAATCGGTGATAGGGACAGAGATTATATAGATCCAGAAGTTACAAACTTGATGTTTGTTGAAAAGTTCAATATTTAAACATTGATGCTTTGCATCAGAATTGACATGTATGTAAACTTGAGAAGCAATACAATAAAAGAACTAATTTTGGGGACACAAAGATTTAAGGGGAATAAACTATTGAATTTGAATTTAGATGATTTGGAGCTCGAAAACCTTGAAGTTTTGGACTTGGAAAATAATAATCTGGTTAATGATTAATTATATAATCTAACCAAGTTCAAGAAGCTCAATACTTTGAATGTTTCATGGAACAAAGTTGGTCTGATGAATATTCATAGTGTTACAAGTATAACTAAACTGTATATGAGCAAATGTGATTTAAAGAACATAGACTTAATTTCATCGTTTGTTAATTTGAAAGAACTTGATCTAAGTAAAAACACTGATCTTGATCTTAGTCCATTGTGTAAAGTTAAAAGTCTAAAAAAATTATCTATGCGAGAATGTGGTTTAACAAATATTGATTATATTACATAGTTAATTAATTTAGAAGTTCTTAACCTAGCTTATAATTAACTGTTGACTATCAATTCAGTTGGTTCATTGGTAAATCTAAAATAGTTGGATATCAGTTGGAATAAGAAAATTGACATATCTCCATTAAAGGACTTAGTTGGCCTCATAATATTAAATCTGAGAAGCTGTGCACTTACATAATTAAGTGCTTTAAAACCTCTTACCAACTTGCAAGACCTAGACATTTCCCACAATTCTGATATTATCATCACAGAGTTGCAGTATTTGAAGAATCTTAAATTTTTAAACTTATAATATTGTAACTTAGTTTCCATTTATGTTGTAAGACCACTCGTGAATATAGAAGAACTAAATATTTCAAGTAATACAATAGTATATTTAGATGCAAATCTTAATGAGATGAAAAAATTGAAATAATTTAGAGCAGAATAGAATCGAATAAGCGACTTTAAATCAATTATTAAACATCCAAATTATAAGAACTTTGACGAAAATTGTTAAAAATATTTAAATAAATTTAATCAAACAAAACCGTCAAAAGAAGAAGTTCGCAAAGCCAAATAGATAATACGCATTGAACGACAAAACCTGAAACTCAAAGAAATCCCTCACAAAATGCATTAAACGGTGTTTAACAACTTCAAACAGGAAATAAACGCGGCGTTGAATAACGCGTGTCAAAGTCAAATTCAGTTCACTGCGAACGTGGTTCGCCTCTTCCAATTCTTGAATCAATTTGGGTTCGAATGAGATCAGGTAAATTTGTTATTATTAGTTTCATAATTGTTGAATATTGTTTTTATATTAATACATTGTATAAACGATAATAATTAATCTATAATGATATTATGACTAGTTAAATAATTTTCAAGAATTGTCACTCTGAAATAAGTAAATTGACATATCTCCATTAAAGGACTTAGTCGGTCTCATAAAATTAAATCTGAGTAAATGCGCACTTACATAATTAAGTGCTTTAAAACCTCTTACTAACTTGCTAGACCTAGATATTTCTTCCAACTATTACATTAATATAACAGAGTTGTAGTATTTTAAGAATCTTGCACATTTGAATTTGAGTAATTGCAAGTTAGTTTTTATTTATGTTTTAAGGTAAATATAGAAGTGCTACATATATCTGATAATAATTTAGTACATTTAGATGCAAATCTTAATGATATGAAGAACTTAAAGGAGGGTTGGGTTTGGGTGTTCCTGGATCCAAGCAACGGCTACGCCGGGGTCCTGCCAGACGCCTTCGGCTAGCCCTACCGGGCCTGGCGACCCTCGACGTCCAGGGGCTCGCCGCCCCTCCAAAGATCGATACCCCAGATGGGCCCCTCGATCTTTTCCTCCTTGCTCGGAGACTAAATAGAGGTGGTAAATCTAATAAAGAAGGGGTGTGAGTAGAGGGTTGACAAGTAATGATTTTTTGAGATAATAAAATTGTGTGTGCAGATACCTCTGAGTCGAACATAAGTGTATATATTTGAATATATTTTTAACGAATTTGTAAATATTATTTTGCAGCTTATGGCAATATTAATAATCTTAGGTGTCATTGTTATGCTTTGGTGTAGTGGTGTAAGATAACATCATCACCGCTTGGCTTGTTCTAGTCTGCTTCTAAAAATAATGAGCGAAATATTTATTTTCCAGACTCATAAATTGGAGTGAATTGGAGTGAATGACAATTTATATATCTGAAAATACAATATAATAATATTTAATGTTTCACTTCCTAACTTGTCCAATGACAGAAAAAAACTAAAATGCTCTGAATGAGGATTACGATGCTAAAATGACTTGTAAATATGAAGTATAAATTAAAGACGGTAACTTGGAAATCGGCAATAGTCGTGATGTGGATCAAGAAATTACAAACTTGAGGTTTCTAGAATAGTTTGATATCTAAACGTTGAAGCTTTATATTATTAGCGATATGAGTGTAAAGTTGCGAAACTACATGTTAAAAGAACTATATGTGTCTAATTTAAGGGATTAAGATGAAGACGAAGTACCATAAAGATTGAATATGTAAGTTGATGATTTGGAACTCGAAAACCTTGAATTATTGGACCTAAAATATATTAGCCTGGAAAACAATTAACTGAATAATCTAGCTAAATTCAAGAAACTTCACACTCTGGATGTTTCAAGGAACAATGTTGGTCTGACGCATATTCATAGTGTTAAAAGTCTGACTAAACTGACTATGGTATCATGTGAATTAAAGAATATAGACTTAATATCATCGTTAGATAATTTGGAAGAACTTGATTTAAGTTCGAATATACTTGATAATTAATAGCTAAGTAACATCTCTAAATTTAAGAAACTTCACACTTTGGATGTTTCAGAAAACGATGTCGACTTAACGCATATTCATAATATAACAAGTCTCACTAAACTATCTATGAGAATATGCGAATTGAAGAATATTGACTTAATATCATCGTTGGTTAATTTGAAAGAACTAGATCTTAGTTATAATAGAGATTTTGATCTAAGACCATTATAGTAAGTTAGAAGTCTTACCAAATTATCTATGCGATACTGTGGTTTAACAAATATTGATTAAATCGCATTGCAAATTAATTTAGAAGTTCTTAACCTAGATTATAATTAACTGTTAACTATCAATTCAGTAGGTTCATTAGTAAATCTAAAATAGTTGGATATCAGTTGGAATAAGAAAATTGACATATCTCCATTAAAGGACTTAGTTGGCCTCATAATATTAAATCTGAGAAGCTGTGCACTTACATAATTAAGTGCTTTAAAACCTCTTACCAACTTGCAAGACCTAGACATTTCCCACAATTCTGATATTATCATCACAGAGTTGCAGTATTTGAAGAATCTTAAATTTTTAAACTTATAATATTGTAACTTAGTTTCCATTTATGTTGTAAGACCACTCGTGAATATAGAAGAACTAAATATTTCAAGTAATACAATAGTATATTTAGATGCAAATCTTAATGAGATGAAAAAATTGAAATAATTTAGAGCAGAATAGAATCGAATAAGCGACTTTAAATCAATTATTAAACATCCAAATTATAAGAACTTTGACGAAAATTGTTAAAAATATTTAAATAAATTTAATCAAACAAAACCGTCAAAAGAAGAAGTTCGCAAAGCCAAATAGATAATACGCATTGAACGACAAAACCTGAAACTCAAAGAAATCCCTCACAAAATGCATTAAACGGTGTTTAACAACTTCAAACAGGAAATAAACGCGGCGTTGAATAACGCGTGTCAAAGTCAAATTCAGTTCACTGCGAACGTGGTTCGCCTCTTCCAATTCTTGAATCAATTTGGGTTCGAATGAGATCAGGTAAATTTGTTATTATTAGTTTCATAATTGTTGAATATTGTTTTTATATTAATACATTGTATAAACGATAATAATTAATCTATAATGATATTATGACTAGTTAAATTATTTTCAAGAATTGTCACTCTGAAATAAGTAAATTGACATATCTCCATTAAAGGACTTAGTCGGTCTCATAAAATTAAATCTGAGTAAATGCGCACTTACATAATTAAGTGCTTTAAAACCTCTTACTAACTTGCTAGACCTAGATATTTCTTCCAACTATTACATTAATATAACAGAGTTGTAGTATTTTAAGAATCTTGCACATTTGAGCTAAATCAGTTAGAATAAGTCAATTGGCATTAATCCATTGAAAAACTTAGTTGGTCTCATAAAATTGAATATGGAAAGTTGTAACCTCAGGCATTTAAGTGCTTTAAAATCTCTTATCAATTTACAAACCTTAAATATTTACAATAATCCTAACATTAATATATCAGAATTGTAGTATGTGAAGAATATAACTCATTTAAATTTGGCAGACTGTAACTTAGTTTCAATTTATGTTTTGAGACCACTGATGAATCTAGAAGAACTAAATGTTAAAGCAAATAATATAGTGTATTTAGATGCAGATCTTAATTAGATGACCAAATTGGAAAAGCTCATAGCTGAAAGAAATAGAATTAGAGACTTCTCATCACTTGAAAAACACCCGAATTATAATATCATAAACGAAAATGGTTCCAATTAAGAAGATCCATCATAAGCAGAACTATATTTGGCAAACAAATTTAGAAAAATTGAACTTCCGAACATTTAACTCAAATTAATCCCTCACAAAGCACTTAAAACTGCACTCAAAAACTACAAACAAAATATAAACGCGACGATAAGTAACGCGCGCCAAAGTTAACTCCAGTTCACCGCGAACGTGGTTAGCCTCTTCCCGTTGTTGAATTAATTTGGGTTCGAATGACATCAGGTAATCAGGTAATATTTATTTTGTTAAGATTACAAATAATTAACTTGGTTCAAAAGGAGGAAATGAGATAAAACACAATAGTATATAATAGTATATAATATCTGATATTTAATATCATATTATATGATCATATTATATGATATTTAATATCATCTGTTTGGAATGTTAATATTTAAGTTGCTATTTATATTTCATATATTCAGTAATAATATATATTAATATATATATATATATATATATCTTCCTCGAGACGGCACAAACAGACTTCATTGAGACTTTCGAAAGCAAAACATATATATATATATATATATATATATATATATATATATATATATATATATATATTATATATATATATATATATATATATCACTTCCTCGAGACGGCACAAACGACTTCATTGAGTCTTTCGAAAGCGAAACATAGGCTCTCGCACGCCAGTGTTTCCACTTTCAAAACGGGCTCAACCCGTCATTTATGCCCACTCAGTAAAGACCCATATATATATATATATATATATATATATATATATATTAATATATTAACATATGATATCAAAGGAGCTCGAAAATATACTATGCAACATAACCGTGGATAGAGTCTACGTACGCCATCGATTTTTGCACACACATACGTAATATTTTAAATATAACGTATATATGTTATATGACTCTATATGTTATAAGACTCTAAGTATCTCGTTGCAAAACATCGAGCATGCTGAAATTGTATGGAATACTATAATTTGAAAATATTGGGAAAATATTGGAGACATCTAATGTGACGATTATGTGGAATGATGTTCATCACAAATATTCATTAGATTGGAGTGAATGACAATTTATATATCTGAAAATACAATATAATAATATTTAATGTTTCACTTCCTAACTTGTCCAATGACAGAAAAAAACTAAAACGCTCTGAATGAGGAATACGATGAGTACATAACTCGTAAATATCAAGGTAAAATTAAAGACGGTAACTTGGAAATCGGCAATAGTCGTGATGTGGATCAAGAAATTACAAACTTGAGGTTTCTAGAATAGTTTGATATCTAAACGTTGAAGCTTTATATTATTAGCGATATGAGTGTAAAGTTGCGAAACTACATGTTAAAAGAACTATATGTGTCTAATTTAAGGGATTAAGATGAAGACGAAGTACCATAAAGATTGAATATGTAAGTTGATGATTTGGAACTCGAAAACCTTGAATTATTGGACCTAAAATATATTAGCCTGGAAAACAATTAACTGAATAATCTAGCTAAATTCAAGAAACTTCACACTCTGGATGTTTCAAGGAACAATGTTGGTCTGACGCACATTCATAGTGTTACAAGTCTAACAAAACTATCTATGAGCAAATGTGAATTAAAGAATATAGACTTAATATCATCGTTAGATAATTTGGAAGAACTTGATTTAAGTTCGAATATACTTGATAATTAATAGCTAAGTAACATCTCTAAATTTAAGAAACTTCACACTTTGGATGTTTCAGAAAACGATGTCGACTTAACGCATATTCATAATATAACAAGTCTCACTAAACTATCTATGAGAAGAATTTTGCTGTTTGGGTTACATAAAGTTTAATTGGTATTATTTAAAATGATGTAATATTTTTATATAATGCATTTATATATATTATAATTATCCAAATGATATTATCAAACTTACTAAATCACGATTATAACCTGTGTTTACTAGTATTTTTATATATTGCATTAAAATGTAACATATTTAACATGGGTGGAATAGCTCAATGGTAGAATCGCTATTATTAAGTGTACAAGTCCAGGTTCAATCCCCATAGAGGTCATTTTTACATTTTTATTGATGCTATATGTTAACTATATTTACACATTATTAAACATAGATTTAATCACTTTTGACTACAGATCTACATATTTCAATATGAATTAGTATTATGACTTCATTATTAAATTGATTTAAATTGTATACTTCATCATCTGAATTGACTCAACTTTAAATAACCCATAAATCGGTCCTCCTATGAGAATATGCGAATTGAAGAATATTGACTTAATATCATCGTTGGTTAATTTGAAAGAACTTGATCTTAGTTATAATAGAGATTTTGATCTTAGTCCATTATATAAACTTAAAAGTCTTACCAAATTATCTATGAATAACTGTGATTTGAAGAACATTGAGTAAATCGTGCAGCTTACTAATTTAGATGTTCTTGAAGTGTCACTAAATTAACTTAAAACTATAAATTAGATATATTTATTGGTAAACCTAAAATAGTTGGATATCAGTTGGCATAATGAAATTGACATATCTCCATTAAAAGAGTTAGTTGGCCTCATAAAATTAAATCTGAGTTATTGTGCACTTACATAATTAAGTGCTTTAAAACCTCTTACTAACTTGCTAGACCTAGACATTTCCCACAATTCTGATATTATCATCACAGAGTTGCAGTATTTGAAGAATCTTAAATTTTTAAACTTATAATATTGTAACTTAGTTTCCATTTATGTTGTAAGACCACTCGTGAATATAGAAGAACTAAATATTTCATTAAATAATATAGTGCATTTAGATGCAAATCTTAATGAGATGAAAAAATTGAAATAATTTAGAGCAGAATAGAATCGAATAAGCGACTTTAAATCAATTATTAAACATCCAAATTATAAGAACTTTGACGAAAATTGTTAAAAATATTTAAATAAATTTAATCAAACAAAACCGTCAAAAGAAGAAGTTCGCAAAGCCAAATAGATAATACGCATTGAACGACAAAACCTGAAACTCAAAGAAATCCCTCACAAAATGCATTAAACGGTGTTTAACAACTTCAAACAGGAAATAAACGCGGCGTTGAATAACGCGTGTCAAAGTAAGATCCAGTTCACCGCGAACGTGGTTCGCCTCTTCCAGCAGCTGATTCAATTTGGGTTCGAATGAGATCAGGTAAATTTGTTATTATTAGTTTCATAATTGTTGAATATTGTTTTTATATTAATACATTGTATAAACGATAATAATTAATCTATAATGATATTATGACTAGTTAAATTATTTTCAAGAATTGTCACTCTGAAATAAGTAAATTGACATATCTCCATTAAAGGACTTAGTCGGTCTCATAAAATTAAATCTGAGTAAATGCGCACTTACATAATTAAGTGCTTTAAAACCTCTTACTAACTTGCTAGACCTAGATATTTCTTCCAACTATTACATTAATATAACAGAGTTGTAGTATTTTAAGAATCTTGCACATTTGAGCTAAATCAGTTAGAATAAGTCAATTGGCATTAATCCATTGAAAAACTTAGTTGGTCTCATAAAATTGAATATGGAAAGTTGTAACCTCAGGCATTTAAGTGCTTTAAAATCTCTTATCAATTTACAAACCTTAAATATTTACAATAATCCTAACATTAATATATCAGAATTGTAGTATGTGAAGAATATAACTCATTTAAATTTGGCAGACTGTAACTTAGTTTCAATTTATGTTTTGAGACCACTGATGAATCTAGAAGAACTAAATGTTAAAGCAAATAATATAGTGTATTTAGATGCAGATCTTAATTAGATGACCAAATTGGAAAAGCTCATAGCTGAAAGAAATAGAATTAGAGACTTCTCATCACTTGAAAAACACCCGAATTATAATATCATAAACGAAAATGGTTCCAATTAAGAAGATCCATCATAAGCAGAACTATATTTGGCAAACAAATTTAGAAAAATTGAACTTCCGAACATTTAACTCAAATTAATCCCTCACAAAGCACTTTAAACTGCACTCGATAACTTCAAACAGGAAATAAACGCGACGATGAATAACGCGCGCCAAAGTCAAATCCAGTTCACCGCAAACGTGGTTCATCTATTCCAGTACTTGAACTAACTTGGGCTCGAATGATGTCAGGTAATTAGTTTATTGTTATAATTAAATTAGAGCTTTTGTATAGCCATAAAAATATATTATATGTTACTTAGTATTCTATTTAGTTGTTACCGATAATTATACCAATAATTATGCTGAGTACATTAATATAATTGAAATTAGATAACATCCTGTAACTGAAATGGAAAATACAAAAATTATCCGGATTTGCTAGACCGACTATTTTTGAAAACTGATCGGGTGTCTCAATTCGAGTATGTAGTATTGTGTTTCTTTGATTTAGTAGACAATAAACACATACACAAAATTAACCTTTGAAACAACACAACTCAATAACAACATCCAAAAATATTAACATTTTTATAAACAGTTTAAGATTTTGTTGAATGATTTATTAGTTTATAATTCTGTATAGTGCATATAATATGATTATAATACTATATATAATATTTTTCAATAAATGAATGAAACGAATTTAGAGAATTTAGTATAAATTTTTGATTAGACATATCATCATATACTGCTTGTATATCTTAACAAAATTATTAGTTTAATGTCCATTCCACAAACGATATAAATATTTCGTGAAGTGAAATATAATATTTTATTAATATTTAATTATAGGAATTTATATTAATCGTTGAATAATATAGAAACTTTATGAAATATCTCAATATTCGCATCATTTTGTTATGTCTTATAAGTATATATTATAATGCATTAATTTACTCACATTTAGCTAAATTCGTCATTATTATATTTATTTATATTGTTCTAGTGTTTAAACATTTAAATGATCATGTTTAAGTTAGGGTTGTTATTTATACGGAATATACGGGAAAAATCGTTTTTCCGTATAAAAATGATACGGAATAGTACGCAGACATACACATAACAATTTTGTGTGAAGAGAAGAGATGGAGTGAAATTGATATAATATTTAGATGTCTCATTGAAGGTGTGCGACGAATAAATTTTTATTTCATCGAAATTATTAATTAAATATACACTATAATCAAGGTCTGATTTTCCTGGTTTATTGGACTAGCATAGTCTAGAGGTATAGCATAAGGGCGTTTATATTTATTGATTGAACTTACAACTTAGTTTCAATATCAATGTCTATAGTCTACTTTTAGTCCTCCATTTCAATTTTTATCACTTTTTATCACTTTTTACGAATATTATTTTGTACATTAGAGACATTTTCAAATGCTACAGATTGGTTCATTATGTTGATCATATATAAGTTAATAATTTTATTGTCTTAAATAACTTTAAATTTTGATTTTTTATATTTTGCAGATTCGATTTTAAAATATTAAATAAATATTTATCAATATTAAAAACAATAAAATATTACATGGACTATTGTATATTAAATATACACTCTTTCGAACATTATCGAAACTAACTTTCTCAAAAGTACCTGTTTTTCACCAAGTAAAATGAATAACACCAATACCATACATATTAGTAATTATACCAATATTGAATTAGATATTAAGTATAATAATAAATACTGCAACTAAAGTCACCTACTATAGTTATTTAAAATTCAGTTAATCAAAATAACAGCAAATTTTTTAGAAATGTATATGTTGGGATAATATTTATATATGATACTACGTATATAATATCTATTATAAAATGGTATACTGACAATAGGTACCAACTAAATGTAATTAAATTATTTGTAAATATTACGTTAACTATTTAACCGGATAGTGATGTGATGTCTCATTAAAAAATTGTTAATTATATATAATATAATATTGAATTATATTACACATTAGCATGTACGTATTATATTTCAGCTCAAGTGCTGTATTTTCAATGAAAAATGCAACAAAATTTTTCAAATTCTCAAATATAAAATATTTATTTAAATAATTGTTAGAAGTATATGTAGAAGTTACAAAATTATTATTAAAAATTATCTAACTCTATTATAAACAAAACTTGAATTCACAAAATTCGCGTTAATTTCTATCTTAGTTCTAAATAGAGTAAACTTAAACCAAACTTGTTTCTCTATTTTGTTCTTCTATAATGACCTAATTAATCTATGGATTAATTTTTTAATATCTAAAATTTTCTTTTTTGTAATTCAGCATTAGTTCAAATAATGAAGTATGTTATTTTTTCATTAAGTCTATTACTTGAGTGAAATGAAACTTACTTGTGGGGTTAAACAATTATATAATCTGGAAAGTTGACTTTATTGTTACTTTCTATATTAATTTTGCCCTCTTTTAGGACCAAATAATTATGAAACTTTCAATTAGCTTCAATAAAGCTAATTCTTTGTTTTTCAAAGAGTTGTAGTGCCATATATGTATTTTATGGCGAGCAAGAATTAAAGGCAAATATTTCTTTGAATTCATCGAAATCGATTTTGTAATTAGTTAGATGTACATTTTATGTTATAGTAAATAACGTATTATAACTTTGGTGACCGTTTCAGCCTTTATAATGATAAAATTTTACCAGAGACCTCGCTTTATGGAATTTGAAAATTGCGAAATTTGAACTTCTCATATTAGTTTTGGAGTGAAATTAAATTTTATTTGTCGTGGATTATATATATTTATTCACATCTTTTATGATTAAGATCACAAATACGCCACAGAAATTTTATTGTTATGTAGACATACCGTATAAAATAGTATTTTCCGTATAAATTGTTGTGAAGTAGATCATTTTTCAAAAAAGTATTAAATTATTTTATCCTAGTAATGTTATAATAATTATATTTACAACATATTACTTACACTTATATATGTTTTCCGCTCCACAATACATTACAGTCATAGGACAATATAAAAAGACTCAAAATTTAGAGAGTGATTTTCAAGAAGTTATAATAAGCTATTAATACTAAATATGTCAATCTTTTACAGTTTATTTTAAATTGTCATTTTCACCTCAAAATTTTGAAATGTAAGCAAACAAACAACAATGCAAAAATATCAATATATTGATCGACAATCACTATTCCCAATGATAAACATTCACAAGCTTTATAACTCAAACTATTTTTTATTCTTCTGAACAAAATCATAAAATATTTCGATTTAGCATTTCTAACTTTGTAGTATAGAAAGTGAACAAGAGTCTGATCAAAATCCCACAGTTATAGGTTGAATCAAGAGCATATTTCATGTTAAAGTTGACCACAAAAGTTTCAGAAACAATAAAAATGAAAGGAAGTGAGATTTTACTCAACATATGAATCATCTACCTTGGCGCGAGGTAACAACTATATTGAGTATTATCATTAAGTACACCGAGAAAGAGCGAATTCCACCGAAGAAAAAATCCAAAGTTATCTAGGTCTTCGTTTTGAGCTTGACCTTATGAAAGGAACCAGAGAAGAACTGAATATCTGGTCAAAAGCATAAATTATCAAGTACTGATTAAAAGATGTATACTGGTAGAAAATAAAGCATGCTGCTGTAAATTAAGAACTCAACCAGGGAGAGAGTTACAAAATGAAACACAATTGATTAATTTGGATAATTTCTTCAGTGGAATCGGTCTAACTACAGAATTCAATTATAATATAAGTTGAAACAAGACCTGGATTGACTACAAATTGTAATATATTCCACACCTGGTATTTGTGCATTTTGTTGATTCAAACTAAAGTTTGGTTTGAGCTGCAAAGTTGGTCGTTGCAGCTTTATCTTCTTACAATGTCAAGAATAAAACAGTATAATATTATCTTAAAATATTAATTCTCTAGAATGACCAAAGCACAGTTGAAGACTATACATGCGCATTATACCGATACTTCGTCAGAAATACCGGACGACGTTATCAATCAATAACGGCCCGGTATTTAAAGATTGGACATGTTTATTATTTGGTGAATCTCAATAATTTGTTAAAATCAGCTCTCGAAAATACCGTGATATATTTTAACGTTCCCGTGTATATTAGTACATTTAATAAATATATACATAATTCCGCTCCACCACTTCTTGAATGATAAATGAAAATGATTATGAAAGTTAAAGATTAAAACAAATTATAATCTATGTTCAATAAAATTGAAGACTTATATTGATAATAAAAGTAAATACAATCCAAATATTAATTGGGTCTAATGTTTTACATGTTCGATAATATTAAGTAGTGAAATAACATATGTAATGGATTTTTAAAGTTGTTTACGTTTTATTATAAGCCTTCTAAAATTATTTCGACGCTTCGCGTCGATTATGAAAATTAAATATATCAGTTCTATAAAAAAATGATTGAAAAGCACTAATTTATACCGAACATCATAACTAAATACCGGAATGCATACGATTCTAACGAAGATTTTGAAAATACCGGCAGAAATGCGCATGTATAAGTTGAAGATGACCTGAAACATCGAATCAATTCTTCTAGTAAAAATAATTTGTTAGTATCACCAGCTAACATTATTTAAAGTTTTAACTCAAACTATATTCAAAACAAAAGTACCTATATATTATTATTATTATATAGGTCTCGAACTATTTTAGGAATTGAGGTGGAAAACACGATCTCCACTAATGTTATCGCAAGTGAGTTTATTTTAAACACGTGAATATATCTACACATGAAGCCTCTCCTTGCAAAATATAAGGTGGGGTCGTCGCGTTCAATTTCTCACAAATCGAGCATTTAATATTGATCACTTTTATTTTTTATTTTAGATTTGTGATACTAATGGATATATTCCACACCAAAATGATTGAAGACAGTTCAATGAAACAATATTAAAAATTATTAAATACAATAATATGTTAATTTTATTCCAAATTATGACATTACATGTCCTTTTAATAATTTTGTTTATATTAATATTTAAGTTAAATATCACAGATCACAAATATAATCAAAACATATTTTTAATTAGCATTAAGGTTATATAATGTTGAAAGTTAATTAACTCTTATAATAAAAAATATTATTAGATCTAATAAAAATGTAATATATCATAGCCTATTGATATTTCTCACATTAACTATATTTTGACATTCAATACAATTATATATTAGCTGAGTACCATAAATATTCATTATGATGAAGTTAAACCCGTTTTCTGTTGTATTTACAATAATATTTGCACAAAGTCACAAAGCAAAGTAACATCACTCATTAAAAATGCTGTGGAAATTAATAATTTTTGAAATACTCTAATTATACAATCTTTTTCATTAATACGTTATAATAAAGGATTAGGAAGGTATTTTTTATAACTGACATTCAATTTTGGTTTTCTCAAAGTTCATTTGGTGTGGAACAATAATAATATACTGTTATTATTCATTTATATGATGATTTATTTCAATAATTTAATTACAAATTTTTAGATTTTCATGTTTCCAAATTATTAGTCATATGGATGCTATTATTGGTAAGTATCACAAATATGATGTTTGCTTCACTTCATTTTTACTCCACAAAATATCAACTTTTTGATCGTTTATTTATATTTTTGTTGACTCAATTGTTATAAGCGGGTCGATATCTTTATATTATTGTACTATATGGCTATGAATGCAGTTCATAGAAAAATCTAGAGTAGGGGTCGTCCCATTCAATTTTTAACTGTACGAAGTATCATTTTCTGAAACGTAGATGAGTACTAGTGCGTGCTAGAATAAGAAATACGTCAATAATCATTAAGTTTGGTGAAATCTGTGTGTCTTTAGCTAGTTTCTGAGATAAGTTAAATGTTGTTCATTTTCGGGGTGGTTTGCGCCCCGGACAGGGATTCGAGCGGAATATTTATAAGATTGAAGAAACAACCATAAAAATAAACAGATACATACTCACTTACACTCATTTATTTTCGCTTCCGAAACATTCTTACACCACATCAATCACACTATATTCGTGACCTATATTATTATTATGTGGTATAAAAATGAGAGGTGATATCTGGTTAGTGAAATATATTATAGTATAACAATAGTATATGCTATATATCTCTATAATTTTAGACTCACACCATCATTATAAAATTCAAGTCTTTTTATTTTGTCCTATGACTGTATATATCGCTTAAAGCCTAAATACAAATAATTATTTCTGATATACATGGACTAAACTCTTTAAGTCATGTTTAAGTCAGACTCTTTGAATCACATGTGTTCCAATCACGTCTTAATTGAAAGTCTCGAATTTTATCACTATTCTTACTACATAAAATTTAGTTGGTATATGTAATAATAGATAGCAAACTGGCAACTACAAAAACTTTTAAATTTTAAGAAAATCTTATTTAGGAAATATATTTGTAACCTGAATTATCGTAAGTTATAAGTATATTATATTATACCTAAGTATAACAAAAAATAAAATACTGTAAAATACTGTAACACCTCGCTTACAATACATTTCTCACTCGCTCATGTTCCAAGTCTTCAATTCTCGACGGTTACTCCGAGATATTTATTATTATTTTTAAAAGTAGCTAGTTAATAAAATAATAGTACAAATGATAAAAATGAAACGGATACTCCGAGCCCGTCCGATCCAGCGTTGCCACCCTCGAGGTTTGACGGTCTCTTTAACCTTACTTCGTCGCGATGGTACCTTCATGCATTAGTTACACAATGATGAACAATTACAATATATTGGAGATCACTCAAATAATATATTTCGGACTAAAAGGCTTTTTATCCAGCGTTGCCTTGGGCTTCGCCACCCTGGCGGCGCTCGCGGTGCGTTAATAGCCGAACAACGCGCGCCAAAGTCAGATCCAGTTCACCGCGAAAATTATTAGCCTCTTCCAGTACTTGAATTAAGTTGGGTTCGAATGAGATCAGGTAAATTTGTTATTATTAATTTCATAATTGGAATATTTTTAATACTAATACATCTGAACAATTATAGACAAATGATATTCATCTGATTGGAGTGAATGATAATTTATATCTGGTAAATAATATTATAATTATTTAACCACTTCCCAACTTGTCAAATGACAGAATAGAACTAAAATGCTCTGAATGGGGAATACGATGTTAAAATGACTCGTAAATATAAAAGTAAAAGATGGTAACTTACAAATCGGTGATTTGTTCGATGGGGGAGATCCAGAAGTAACTAACTTGCGGTTTCTTGAAAAGTTTGATATTTAAACGTTGAAGCTTTATATTAGTAGTGATATGAGTGTACAGTTGAGAAGCAGCACGTTAAAAGAACTATCAATATTTCATGAAAGGGAATATGATTAAAAGGAAAAACAAAAATAAAGATTGAATATGTAAGTTGACGATTTGGAACTCGAAAACCTTGAAGTTTTGAAATTAGAAAATAATAAACTGGAAGATTATTAACTTTATAATCTTGCTAAATTCAAGAAACTCCACACTCTGGATGTTTCTAGGAAGAATGTTGATTTAACGCATATTCATATGGTTATAAGTCTAACTAAACTGTCTATGAGATACTGTAGTTTAAAGAACATAAACTTAATATCATCACTTGTAAATTTGAAAGAACTTGATCTTAGTTGTAATAAGGGTATTAAAAATATAGCTCCTTTATAGAAATTAAACAGTCTCACTACATTAAATATGCAAAACTGTGGTTTATAGAACATTAATCAAATATCATCGTTGGTTAATTTGGAAGAACTTGATCTTAGTGGAAACATTGACATTGACCTTAGTCCATTATATAAAATTAAAAGTTTAACCAAATTATCAATGAATATCTGTGATTTAAAGACAATTGATTAAATAGCGCAACTTACTAATTTGGAAATTCTCAACATATATTCCAATTTATTGAAGAACATTGATTCAATAGGCTAACTAATAAATCTTAAAAAGTTGGATATATTTAGAAACGATAATTTAGATATAACTCCATTGAAGGACTTAGTTGGTATCATAAAATTAAATCTGAGAAGCTGTGCACTTACACAAGTAAGTGCTTTAAAACCTCTTACCAACTTACAATACCTTAACCTTTCTTTCAATTCTGATATTATCATCACCGAGTTGCAGTATTTGAAGAATCTTAAATTTTTAAACTTAGAATAATGTAACTTAGTTTCTGTTTATGTTTTAAGACCACTTATCAATCTTGAATATCTAAATATATCTTATAATAATATAGTACATTTAGATGCGAATCTTAATGAGATGAAAAAATTAGAAGAACTTAGAGTTTAATATAATTTTGTAAGTGACTTCTAATCACTAGAAAAACACCCTAATTATAATAACCTTGACGAAGATAATTATAGATGTTTTAACATATTTGAATAGAAAGAACCATCATAAAAAGAATAATATTTGGCCAACAAATTTAGAAAAATCGAAAGCTCGAACATTTAGCTCAAATTAATCCAAAACCAACACAAATCACTTTAAACGCTATAAACGACGTTCAGTAACTTCAAACAGGAAATAAACACGGTGTTGAATAACGCGCGTCAAAGTAAGATCCAGTTCACCGCGAACGTGGTTCGCCTCTTCCAGCAGCTGATTCAATTTGGGTTCGAATGAGATCAGGTAAATTTGTTATTTTTAGTTTCATAATTGGAATATTGTTTTTTATTAATACATTGTATAAACGATGATAATTAATCTATAATGATATTATTACTAGTTAAATTATTTTCAAGAATTGTCACTCTGAAATAAGTAAATTGACATATCTCCATTGAAGGACTTAGTTGGTATCATAAAATTAAATCTGAGAAGCTGTGCACTTACATAAGTAAGTGCTTTAAAACCTCTTACCAACTTACAATACCTTAACCTTTCTTTCAATTCTGACATTATCATCACCGAGTTGCAGTATTTGAAGAATCTTACCCGTTTGAATTTGAGTAATTGCAGTTTAGTTTCTATTTATGTTTTAAGACAACTCGTGAATTTAGAAGTGCTGCATATATCTGATAATAATTTAGTACATTTAGATGCAGATCTTAACGAGATGAAGAACTTAAAAGAACTAAGAGCGGGATGGAATCGAATAAGCGACTTGTCATCACTAGAAAAACACCCGAATTATAATAACCTTAACGAAAAAGGTAAGCGCTGTTTTGACATATCTAAATAGAAAGAACCATCATAAAAAGAATAATATTTGGCCAACAAATTTAGAAAAATTGAAGGTCCAAATGTTTAACTCAAAGAAAACCAAAACCAACACAAATCACTTTAAACGGCACTCGATAACTTCAAACAAGAAATAAACGCGGCGTTGAATAACACGCGTCAAAGCCAGATCCAGTTCACCGCGAACGTGGTTCGTCTCTTCCAACAATTGAATCAATTTGGGTTCGAATGAGATCAGGTAATTATTTTGTTGTAAATAACTTTACTGTTGTAAATAACATAATTGATTTTATTAATATTGAAATATAATTGAGTTTGATTTATATTCTACATTCTAAATTAATTTCATATTTTCGTGAATCGAATTACAATATATTGGAGATCACTCAAATAATATATTTCGGACTAAAAGGCTTTTTATCCAGCGTTGCCTTGGGCTTCACCACCCTGGCGGCGCTCGCGGTGCGTTAATAGCCGAACAACGCGCGCCAAAGTCAGATCTAGTTCACCGCGAAAATTATTAGCCTCTTCCAGTACTTGAATTAAGTTGGGTTCGAATGAGATCAGGTAAATTTGTTATTTTTAGTTTCATAATTGGAATATTGTTTCTGTATTAATACATTGTATAAACGATAATAATTAATCTATATTGATATTATGACTAGTTAAATAATTTTCAAGAATTGTCACTCTGAACAATTAAAGAATGATATTCATCGAATTGGAGTGAATGATAATTTATATCTGGTAAATTATATATAAATTATATTTCACTTCCTAACTTTCAAATGACAGAATACGTGACAGAATAGAACTAAAATGCTCTGAATGAGGAATACGATGCTAAAATGACTCGTAAATATGAAGGTAAAATTAAAGATGGTTACTTATAAATCGGTGACTTGTTCGATGGGGGAGATCCAGAAGTAACTAGCTTGCGGTTTCTAGAAAAGTTCAATATTTAAACGTTGAAGCTTAATATTAGTAGTGATATGAGTGTAAAGTTGAGAAGCAACACGTTAAAGAAATTAAATGTGGTTACTTATAATTTATTATTGAATTAAAATGAGGAGCAACATGATGACAATGAAGATGATGATGAAGATGATCAACCATAAAGATTGAATATGTAAGTTGATGATTTGGAACTCGAAAACCTTGAAGTTTTGAAATTAGAAAATAATAAACTGGAAAACAATTAACTTTATAATCTAGCGAAATTTAAAAAACTCCACACTCTGAATGTATCAGATAACAAAATTGATCTAACGCATATTCATATTGTTAGAAGTCTAACTAATCTGTCTATGAGGGAATGTGGATTAAAGAACATTGACTTAATTTCATCGTTGGTTAATTTGGAAGAACTTGATCTTAGTTTAAATAGAGACATAGATCTTAATCCATTACGTAAACTTAAAAGTCTTACTACATTATATTTGCGAGAATGTGGACTAACACGTATTGATTAAATAACATCTTTAGTTAATTTACAAGAACTTGATATTAGTTTAAATGAAGACTTAGATCTTAACCCATTACGTAAACTTAAATGTCTTACTACATTATATTTGCGAAATTGTGGTTTAACAAATATTGATTAAATCGCATTGCTAATTAATTTAGAAGTTCTTGACATAGCTTATAATTAACTGTTAACTATCAATTCATTAAGTTCATTGGTAAATCTAAAATAGTTGGATATCAGTTCGAATTATAAAATTGACATAACTTCATTAAAGGACTTAGTTGGTCTCATAAAATTGAATATGTAAAGTTGTAATCTCAGGCAATTAAGTGCTTTAAAATCTCTTATAAACTTGCAACACTTAGACTTTTCCTACAATCCTAATATTATCATTACAGAGTTGCAGTATTTGAGGAATCTTACTCATTTAAATTTAAAATTGTGTAATTTAGTTTCTGTTTATGTTTTAAGACCACTGGTAAATCTAGAAGTGCTGCATATATCTTATAACAATATAGTACATTTAGATGCAAATCTTGACAAGATGAAAAACTTAGAAAAACTCAGTGCTGAAGGTAGTCGAATAAGCAACTTCTCATCACTTGAAAAACACCCTAATTATAATAACCTTGACGAAAAAGGTAAGCGCTGCTTTGAAATCTCCTATTAACGAGATCCATCTGAATAATAACTTTGCAAGGCAAATAAATTTAGAAAAATCGAACGTCCAAACATTTAACTCAAAGAAATTCAAAACCAACACAAAGCACTTAAAACAACATTGCAAAAATTCAAAAAGTAACTGAACGCGGTGATGAATAACGCGCGCCAAAGTCAGATCCAGTTCACCGCGAACATGGTTCGCCTCTTCTAACAGCTGAATCAATTTGGGTTCGAATGAGATCAGGTAATTATTTTGTTGTAAATAACTTTACTGTTGTAAATAACATAATTGATTTTATTAATATTGAAATATAATTGAGTTTGATTTATATTCTACATTCTAAATTAATTTCATATTTTCGTGAATCGAATTACAATATATTGGAGATCACTCAAATAATATATTTCGGACTAAAAGGCTTTTTATCCAGCGTTGCCTTGGGCTTCACCACCCTGGCGGCGCTCGCGGTGCGTTAATAGCCGAACAACGCGCGCCAAAGTCAGATCTAGTTCACCGCGAAAATTATTAGCCTCTTCCAGTACTTGAATTAAGTTGGGTTCGAATGAGATCAGGTAAATTTGTTATTTTTAGTTTCATAATTGGAATATTGTTTTTTATTAATACATTGTATAAACGATAATAATTAATCTATAATAGAATTCTTGAGGATGTTGTATATAGTCCGGACTAGCGCATTGACGAGACTGTTGGCACAAAGTGAAATGTTAATATTTCTTGTATATATGGGCTGATCATATTACGTTATGAATTTCACTTAATATATTATTAATATTACCCTTAATAAATTCGATAAACGATAATAATTAATCTATAATGATATTATGACTAGATAAATATTTTCAAGAATTGTCACTCTGAACAATTAAAGAATGATATTCATCGGGTTGGAGTGAATGATAATTTATATCTGGTAAATTATATATAAATTATATTTCACTTCCTAACTTTCAAATGACAGAATACGTGACAGAATAGAACTAAAATGCTTTGAATGCGGATTACAATGCTAAAATGACACTGAAGTATGCAGGTAAAATTAAAGACGGTAACTTGTAAATCGGTAATTGGCTTAGTGCAGATCCAGAAGTAACAAACTTGCGGTTTCTTGAAAAGTTTGATATTTAAACCTTGAAGCTTCATATTAGAAATGACATGTGTGTACAGTTGAGAAGCAGCTTGTTAAAAGAACTATCAATATTTAATATAAGGGAATATGACTAAGACGAAAAGCAAAAATAAAGATTGAATATGTAAGTTGATGATTTGGAACTCGAAAACCTTGAAGTTTTGATATTAGAAAATAATAATCTGGTTAATGATTAATTATATAATCTAACCAAGTTCAAGAAGCTCAATACTTTGAATGTTTCATGGAACAAAGTTGATCTAACGCATATTCATATGGTTATAAGTCTAACTAAACTATCTATGGTATCATGCGGATTGAAGAACATAGACTTAATTTCTTCGTTAGTTAATTTATAAGAACTTAATCTAAGTGGAAACACAAGCATTGATCTTAGTCCATTATATAAAATTGATAGTCTTACCAAATTATCTTTGAATAACTGTTATTTAAAGAACATTGGTTAAATCGTGCAGCTTACTAATTTAGATGTTCTTAACATAGCTTCTAATATACTGTAAACTATCGATTCAATACGTTTACTTGTAAACCTCAAAGAGCTAAATATCAGTTAGAATAAGTAAATTGACATATCTCCCTTAAAGGACTTAGTTGGCCTCATAATATTAAATATGAGAAGCTGTGCACTTACATAATTAAGTGCTTTAAAACATCTTATCAATTTACAAACCTTAAATCTTTACAATAATCCTAACATTAATATATCAGAATTGTAGTATTTGAAGAATCTTACTCATTTAAATTTGGCAGACTGTTACTTAGTTTCAATTTATGTTTTGAGACCACTGATGAATCTAGAAGAACTAAATGTTAAAACAAATAATATAGTGTATTTAGATGCAGATCTTAATTAGATGACCAAATTGGAAAATCTCATAGCTGAAAGAAATAGAATTAGAGACTTCTCATCACTTGAAAAACACCCGAATTATAATATCATAAACGAAAATGGTTCCAATTAAGAAGATCCATCATAAGCAGAACTATATTTGGCAAACAAATTTAGAAAAATTGAACTTCCGAACATTTAACTCAAATTAATCCCTCACAAAGCACTTAAAACTGCACTCAAAAACTACAAACAAGATATAAACGCGACGATAAGTAACGCGCGCCAAAGTCAAATCCAGTTCACCGCGAACGTGGTTCGTCTCTTCCAACTGTTGAATTAATTTGGGTTCGAATGATGTCAGGTAATTATTTTGTTTTATATTTAGTTATTATAGATAGAAGCATAATTATAAAATCCAATTCAGGTAATTTTGTTTCTAAATTATCATAATAATCACAGTAATTGCTTTGGGATCGAAGACGAAATAAGAGCTGAAATTTATTGAATGAATATATTTTTCCATATTCACGAATACTTTAGTAAAATATTTTTAATATTTCACATTACACTCCAGAATTTCCGTATCAATAATGACTGAAACTGCAGACGTAGACTTGGACAGTTTTGATATTATGGACCAAGTACGTGAGACATTCTTAAAGAGCTTGACTGGGTGTCTTAAAGAATAAGAAGTTTCGATAGATGTGTGCTTTTACTGTTTGCATTATATTAAAACTCATTCAAAACCGGTTGTGCAGAAATGGTCCGAAGGTGTAAACCTCAACTTTTTTACATTGGCTGCACGCGCATAACGAGAACTTGAGAAAGAAGGCTATTGCGACGATTCTCTGATTTCAACTGGGGAATTGACAAGACAAAAATGCTAAGATTTGGAATCTAAAATGGGAAGGCCATTCTCGGTACTCCAGGAAAAATTGTAATTACCAACTGATAAGTTAATTGATGCAACTCTTAGCTTCGATGCTACATATCTAACACGACGAATACAAAAATATAAACATGGTCGAGTAAATGGAGTTTAAAAAGAGCAAGATATTCAGCGTTGTTTGCTACGTTGATGTTGTTCCCTTTATACGCTCCATTTTCAGAATTTGATGATATTAAAATAGGATAACTAAGCTTATTTGCACTCCATCTTTAATTAAAGTACTACGAATAGTTCTTAGATCCAAGCGAACGTTGTTGTAATATATCCACCCAGAAACCACCTGAAGGAGAACTCAAAACATTTCTTGACAAATAATTATTAGAAGAAATAATAACGTACACCATTTCAATGTTATACGTGCTACTCAACTATGATAACGTAACTGGATTTAGCTGTACTTCAAACTGCGTTGAATCATTTTTTGGACGATTAAAATTATAGTGTAAGTATGATAAGTCGGTTATCCGAGCCACAAGAGAGGCCAAACGCATGCTGATGATTCAGGCTATTCCTGAATAAGATTTCTAGAAAAAGCCGCTGAATGGCCGTTATAATGAATATTGTCACGTATTTAAAAACAAGTTAAATTGGAATGAACTAAACGTAAAAGAAATGAGTATGCGAGCTATTTTTCTATTTAAACTTGTGACTGAAAATAAGTCTGGAGTGCCGAAAAATACCAACATATATTATGATAACTTTGATGCTTTTAAAAAATTTATAGAAAGTTTTGATTTTGATAATTTTGATCTCTCTTCAAAGTTCAGAGTGGCTGATGCTACTGTAGACAAGCTATCGGACAATGCTAAGAACAATTAAAATTTCGTTCAACAGATTGTTCGTAGCAGTAATGGGAAGCAAGAAAATGTCAAAAAACCCAAAAATAAGAAGGATTAAAAGAAAGACAAGTAATGAGATTATTTTACTTTTATATTTCGAAGGGTACATAATACGTTACATTTACAAAATTTCACTCCTGAATTCCAAAAAAAGTTCAAAAATATTACTGTTAATAATCTAATTAAATAACTCATAATGAAAAAGAGAAGACAACACACCGTAAATTACGTCTAGACTGGTCACCCTTTTTCTCTGATCATCACATTTCAATTCCTTTCTAACCAATGATCCCTAAGAAACCAACAACGTTTCTCTCTAACCAAATGTCTCGCACGGCGTTATCACACGCCAAACCTAATCAAAGAATCTCTGTAATTTCAGACTAATGGAATTTGTTTTGGAGATATTTCGGTGATGCATTATAATTATATTAAACTGGAATTAGATCTTTTCGTGGATAACAACTTTTGGTTGAATAGGGAGTTGCGTGTTATTGTGTTGGCGTTTATTTGGTCAAGGTTTAAACCTGATAATAGTGTCATAAATTGTATTTCTTGTTTGCGATTCGGGGTCTACAGCAGTTCCAGAATTTCTTCGCCTCTGTCCGGAAATTATAAGCGTATCTGGTGTTCTAAAAATAGCTGTCCAATAATTTTTAGACCTTGTCCAGAAAATATATCGCTTGTCCAGATGAGTTATTCTTACACCTGGTCCAGTAATTCTTAGCAGGCTAAGAAATTTCGGACTAAAGCTAAGCATTATTGGACAAAAATCTCAACCTATTGAAAAATCTCAGCATATCTTTAAAATTCTAATCATTTCTGGACAAATCTTCCTATTTCGGGACTAAGTCTAAGAATATCTGGACTGGAGTGATAAGGATACGGGACAAGAGATAAGAATTTCTGGACATAGGCGAAACAATTCTGGAATGTATAACTCATTGATATGTACGTATAGAAAATTATAAAAATATTTAAATGTTCATTTTGTAGTGAGTGTTCTACGTGGTATATTGTTGTTTACGTAGTATACTGTTGCAGTTTAATAAATAATGTTGTAATATTCATTTTTATTAGTAATTTCAATTATGTAGTATTGTTAAAAGATTGTTGAAGATAATTAAAAGATTGATGAAGATAATGATTTGATAAAAGAAAGAATCTTTAATATCATCTCATTTAAACGTATTTAATTATATTTTACCACTTCTCAACTCAAAAGATGGAATAAAACAATAATAATCTAAATAAAGAATACGATGATTAAATGTATCGGAAGTATGAAGGGAAAATATAAGACGGTAACTTGGAAATAGGCAAAAAAACAGAATTCGATAATTGGCCAAGGTAATTTGCCAATGTAATTGGTGATCCAGAGGTTACAAACTTGATGTTTGTTGAAAAGTTCAATATTTAAACGTTGAAGATTTTTATTAGCAATGACATATGCATTAAGATACAGAGTAAAACAATTAAAAAAATAAATTTAGAGTAAACAGCTATGGATTGTATGATTTTGACCGATAATAATTTTGGAGGACAACTTATATCGAACCCAAAAAAATTGAATATGTAGATTGACAATTTGGAACTCGAAAACCTGGAAGTATTGGATTTACACCACAATAGCCTGGAAAACGATTAACTGTAAAATCTAGCTAAGTTCAAGAAACTTCACACTCTTAATGTTTCAAGGAACAATGTTGATTTAACGCATATTTAATACGTTTCAAGTCTAACAAAACTGTCTATGAGAGAATGCAACTTGAATGACATAAATTAGATCACATTATTAACTAATTTGGCAGATCTTGATTTAAGTGGAAACACTAACCTTGACCTTAGTCCATTGTGTAAAGTTAAAAGTCTTTCTAAATTATTTATAAATAACTGTGGTTTAAAGAACATTGAGAAAATCGTGTTGCCTACTAATTTAGAAGTTCTAAGCATATCTGATAATTTTTAGTTATAAACTATCTATATAGAAGTTCTTGATGCGTCATACAATTAACTTTAAAATATAGATAATATTCATTATGTAACAAGTCTAACTAAACTGTTTATGAGAAAATGTAGATTAACAAATATTGATTAGATTACATATATAGTTAATTTGGAAGAACTTGATATTAGTTATAATAATTGTATAAAAGATATAAGTCCATTATATTAAGTTAGAAGTCTTACAAAATTATTTATAAATAACTGTGGATTAAAAAATATTGATTAAATCGCATAGCTAATTAATTTAGAAGTTCTTAATGTATCAGATAATTAACTGTTAACTACCAATTCAATAGGTTCATTGGTAAAACTTAAAGAGTTAGATATAAGTAAAAACGATAATTTAGACATAAATTCATTGAAGGACCTAGTTAGTCTCATACAATTAAATCTGAGAAGCTGTGCACTTACACAATTAAGTGCTTTAAAACCTCTTATCAACTTGCAAGATCTAAACCTTTCTTTCAATCCTGACATAAATATAACAGAGTTACAGTATTTGAAAAATCTTAAATATTTAAACTTAAAAAATTGTGACTTAGTTTCAATTTATGTTTTAAAACCACTTATCAATCTTGAAGAACTTAATATTTCAAATAATAATATTGCGTATTTAGATGCAAATATTAATGAGATGACAAACTTAAAAGAATTTAGTGTTGTCTATAATCTTGTAATTGACTTCTCAGAACTTGAACAACAATAGAATTTTAACAGTCTAGATGAATACGGTGATAGATATTTTGATATCTCTGCTTAAAAAACCAATTCTTAAGAAGAACTTCGCAAAGCCAATAAGATGAGAAAAATTGAAAGTCCGAACAGTTAACTCAAACAAAACCAAAACCAACACAAAGCACTTAAAACGGCCCTCAATGAATGTAAGCAAAAAATAAACGCAGTTCTGACTTGCGCAGATCATATTCAGTTCACATCTTCCGTGGCATAACTCTTCGAACTGCTGAACCAACCGTTTTCCTAATGAGGTCAGTTTATTATTTTAACAACATTAATTAATGTATAGTTCTAAATATGATTTAACCGCTAAAGGTTAAAAGACATGTCATATGACTATACTGTATTCAGTTATTTTTTAAATTGATACATTATGATTTTCATCACATATTTTTATGGGCGCACGAAATGACTATTCCACATCCAGACATTTTAAAAATTGTTTAAACATAAGTCTAATTTCAACAAAAATATTGCGTATTCGTCCGAATTTTTATTTTCAATTGTCATCGAGCAATTTAACACAAATTTAATAATAATATTAACCAAATCAAAATTTTGAATAACGGAATCTAACCAAAACGTGATAAATGGAATGTTTTACAGTTCTAAAATCTCTGATAATTCTTAGGTTTTTCATTTCCGTGATGCAACTGTCGTCATAAACTCAAATAATATGATTATAAATATTTGAAGTTACCTAATTATGATTAGTGGAGTGTTAATATTTTTATCTATATAAATACATAGTACCTGGACCTGTTGGAGTGGTCCGACTCGAACTGGGCGTTTTGGAGCGGAAGGGTGGACAGCACAGGGACTAGTGGCTGGGAGAGTTCTGCGAGGGACGATTCGGGCACAAAATTAAGAGCACTTTGGAGCAAAACGTTTTAGTTTTAAACGTGGTCGCAGAAGGCAATAATTTACTCGCGGATGTGCTCGGGGTAGCTCACACAGGATTATTGAAGGTTCTGCATGAAACGCTAACTGTAGGAGACAGATTTTGAAATCAAGGACATACGCCAACACTCAATTATCTAAAAGACTAAAATCGGAGTCGGAGACAAAGGCTGGATAAAATGCAAAGGCAAGAGCAACAAATCAACAGCAGCATGCACAGGCTGATACAAAGCGTCCTCGAGCTCGAAAATAGACTTCGCAACCTATTCGTGAATACAGTCGAACGGGCACGCGAAATCGAAGATAGTCGGAAAATACTGCTGCAAAACAACAAAAACGCTGGAATTGTACGGAATAATATTCATCGCGGATTGGAGTGTTTTTGTTATTATAATTTTAATATCTGATAAATATCATTACAATTAAATTACCACTTCTAACTTGTCAAATGAATGATTGGGTAAAAAGAACTCTAAATAATTATCAAAATTAGTAATATGATTTAAAAATGACACTGAAGTACGAAAATAAAATTTAAGAAGGTATCTTGAATATCGGCGATAGGGACAGAGATTATATAGATCCAGAAGTTACAAACTTGATGTTTGTTGAAAAGTTCAATATATAAAAATTGATGCTTTGCATCAGAATTGACATGCATGTAAAATTGAGAAGCAACACTATTAAAGAGTTAATTTTGGGGACACAAAGATTTAAGGGGAATAAACTATTGAATTTGAATTTAGATGATTTGGAACTCGAAAACCTTGAAGTTTTGGACTTGGAAAATAATAATCTGGTTAATGATTAATTATATAATCTAGCTAAATTCAAGAAACTCAATACTTTGAATGTTTCAGAAAACAAAATTGATCTAACGCATATTCATAATATAACAAGTCTAACTAAACTGTATATGAGCAAATGTGATTTAAAGAACATAGACTTAATTTCATCGTTTGTTAATTTACAAGAACTTGATCTAAGTAAAAACACTGGTCTAGATCTTAGTCCATTGTGTAAAGTTAAAAGTCTTAAAAAATTATCTATGCGATACTGTGGTTTAAAGAATATTGATTAAATCACATATCTAATTAATTTAGAAATTCTTAACCTAGCTTATAATTAACTGTTAACAATCAATTCAGTAGGTTCATTTGTAAATCTAAAATAGTTGGATATCAGTTGGAATAAGTCAATTGACATTAATCCATTGAAGAACTTAATTGGCCTCGTAATATTAAATCTGAGAAGCTGTGCACTTACATAATTAAGTGCTTTGAAACCTCTTACCAACTTGCAAGACCTAGACATTTCCCACAATTCTGATATTATCATCACAGAATTGTAGTATTTGAAGAATCTTAAATTTTTAGATTTATAATATTGTAACTTAGTTTCTGTTTATGTTTTAAGACCACTTATCAATCTAGAAGAACTCGATATTTCAAAAAATAATATAGTGTATTTAGATGCACATCTTTATGAGATGAAGAAATTGTAAACATTTAGAGTGGAAAGTAATCTAATAAGCGACTTTAAATCAATTATTAAACATCCAAATTATAATAACTTTGACGAAAATTGTTAAATATATTTAAATAAATTTAATCAAACAAAACCGTCAAAAGAAGAAGTTCACTAAGCCAAATAGATAAGACGCATTGAACGCCAAAACCTGTAGTTCAAATAAATCCCTCACAAAACGCATTAAACTACGTTCAGTAACTTCAAACAGGAAATAAACACGGTGTTGAATAACGCGCGCCAAAGTCAGATCCAGTTCACTGCGAACGTGGTTCGCATCTTCCAATTCTTGAATTAAGTTGGGTTCGAATGAGATCAGGTAAATTTGTTATTATTAGTTTCATAATTGGAATATTGTTTCTATATTAATACATTGTATTGATAATAATTAATCTATAATGATATTATGACTAGTTAAATAATTTTCAAGTATTGTCACTCTAAACAATTAAAGAATGATATTCATCTGATTAGAGTGAATGATAATTTATATCTGGTAAATAATATACTAATTATTTAACCACTTCTCAACTTGTCAAATGACATAATAAAACCAAAATGTTCTGAATGAGGAATACGCTCCATGATGAATCTAACTAACTTCCCCAACTTCAGTTCTTTTAACTCATAGTAGTCTTGCACCCACTGGTACACCTTGTAAGGACACCTACCTACTTGTAGTTTCTTACTTGATTCCACTCGTTATTGCTTGAAGCGAACCGTATAACCAACATATATGTTCTTGTAATTACAAACGCAAAGTTCTGAAATAATAAAAGTAGCAAAGGCTTACAAAATTTATCTTCAGAAGATGTTAGAACTGTTCAATATGTGCGACATGAATGCAAGCAGGTAGTGGATACAGGTATTTCATCAAGATTCAACAACTTTAAGATCATACTCAAACATCCAAAACGTATTCAATGAAAGATACTAAGGCCAAGATCTATCAGAAGATTGTTTTCAACAAACACAACTATTAATAGCTTAGTCCTTTCATTCAGTTAGCTTAAATACTATCTGAAATTCAATGCAACCTGTATTTGAACTCACTACCTAAAATTATCATGTAGATACTACAGTATCATCACAAAACGCTGTAAACTGCACTCAAAAACTGTAAACAAGAAATTAATGCGGCGATTAATAACGCGCACCAAAGTCAAATCCAGTTCACAGCGAACGTGTTTCGCCTCTTCCACTTCTTGAATTTAGTTGGGTTCGAATGAAATCAGGTAACTATTTTGTATATATTTTGTATATCTGAAATAACAATATAATAATATTTAATAATATTTAATGTTTCACTTCCTAACTTGTAAAATGACAGAATAGAACTAAAATGCTCTGAATGCGGATTACGAAGCTAAAATGACACTGAAGTATGCAGGTTAAATTAAAGATGGTAACTTGGAAATCGGTGATTGGCTTAGTGCAGATCCAGAAGTAACAAACTTGCGGTTTCTAGAAAAGTTCAATATTTAAACGTTGGAGCTTTACGTTAGTAGAGAAATGAATGTAAAGTTGAGAAACAACACGTTAAAGAAACTAACTGTGTGTAATAGCATGAATGAAGATGAAGAGCAAAAACAAAGATTGAATATGTACATTGACGATTTAGAGCTCGAAAACCTGGAAGTATTGATTTTACAACACGATTTTCTGGATTTACGCAATAGTCTGGAAAACGATTAACTGCATAATTTAGCTAAATTCAAAAAAGTTCACTCATTGGATGTATCAAAAAATTAAGTTGATCTAACGCATATTCATAGTGTTACGAGTCTAACTAAACTGTTTATGAGAGACTGTGGATTAATTAACACTGACTTAATTTCATCGTTGGTTAATTTGAAAGAACTTAATCTAAGTGTAAACACAAGTATTGATCTTAGTCCATTATATAAAATTGATAGTCTTACCATATTATCTTTGAATAAATGTCGTTTAAAGAATATTGATTAAATAGCGCAGCTTACTAACTTAGAAGTTCTTATTATATAAGATAATTAGTTGTAAACCTTTGATTCAATACGCTTACTGGTAAACCTCAAAGAGCTAGATATCAGTTCGAATAATAAAATTGACATAGCTTCATTGAAGGATTTAGTTAGTTACTTTAAAATCTCTTATCAATTTACAAACCTTAGACCTTTCATACAATTCTGATATTATCATCACAGAATTGTAGTATTTGAAGAAGCTTACACATTTTAACTTACAACTTTGTAACTTAGTTTCTGTTTAGGTTTTAAGACCACTGGTAAATCTAGAAGAACTTAATATTTCAGATAATAAAATATTGTATTTAGATGCAGATTTTAATTAGATGACCAAATTGGAAACACTTACATTAGAAAGAAATCGAATAAGCGACTTTTCAGAACTTGAAAGACGCCCGAATTATAATAACCTTGACGAAAAAGGTGAGCGCTGTTTTGACATATCCTATATAACTTTGACGAAAATGGTTATAGATATTTTTGCATATCTCATTAAGAATATCAATCTAAAGAAGAACTATATTTGGCCAACAAATTTAGATAAATTGAAAGCCCAAACATTTAACTCAAAGAAATTCAAAACCAACACAAATCACTTTAAACAGCGTTCAAAAACTTCAAACAAGATATAAACGCGGTGTTGAATAACGCGCGTCAAAGTCAGATCCAGTTCACAGCGAATGTGGTTCATCTTTTCCAATTCTTGAATCAATTTGGGTTCGAATGATGTCAGGTAATTATTTTGTTGTAAATAACACGAAGATGAGCAATAATTGATTTAATAAATATTGAAATATAATTGAATTTGTTTTATATTCTTAAATCGGTTACATGACAAAATATACTATAAGTTAAAATTAAATGTATTGCGTTCGAATTTTGCTATTATTTTCCACACCTCCACACAAATGTTAAGCGAATACAAATAAATAAAGATAAATAAACAATTCTGACCAAAGAAAACATCGTAAAATGAAACATAAATTAAAACAGTGAACTCATTAAACCTGGTCACCAGTTGAAGTCGAATCCAGAGTTGAAGTCGAATCCAGAGTTGAAGCTGAACCCGGAGTTGAAGTCGAACCCGGAGTTGAAGTCGAACCCGGAGTTGATGTCGAACCCAAAGTTGAAGCTGAATCCAATGTTGAAGTCGAACCCGGAGTTGAAGTCGAACCCGGAGTTGAAGTCGAACCCGGAGTTGATGTCGAACCCAGAGTTGAAGCTGAATCCAAAGTTGAAGTCGAACCCGGAGTTGAAGTCGAATCCAGAGTTGAAGTCGAATCCAGAGTTGAAGCTGAATCCAATGTTGAAGTCGAATCCAGAGTTGAAGTCGAATCCAGATTGAAGTCGAACCCAGGTTGAAGCTGAATCCAAAGTTGGAGCTGAATCCAATGTTGAAGCTGAATCCAGATTGGTGTTTGGTGCCGGGTTGGGTCAGGTTGAAGTCGAATCCAGAGTTGAAGCTGAATCCAATTTGGTGAACCCGGAGTTGAAGTCGAACAGAGTTGAAGCTGAATCCAAAGTTGGAGCTGAATCCAATGTTGAAGTGGGGTTGGTGGTTGAAGCTGAATCCAATGTTGAAGTCGAACCCGGAGTTGAAGTCGAACCCAGAGTTGAGGTAGTTGCTGAATCCATGTTGAGTCGAACCGGATTTGAAGTCGAACCCAAGTTGAAGCTGAATCCAGTTGTGGTTGGTGGGTTGAAGCTGAATCAAGTTGAGCTGAATCCAATGTTGAAGTCGAACCGGAGTTGAAGTCGAACCAGAGTTGAAGCTGAATCCAATGTTGGTGGGTTGGTGGTTGGTGTTGTTGGGAGTTGGAGCTGAATCCAATGTTGAAGCTGAATCCAGAGTTGAAGCTGAATCCAATGTTGAAGCTGAATCCAATGTTGAAGTCGAACCCAGAGTTGAAGTCGAACCCAAAGTTGAAGCTGAATCCAATGTTGAAGTCGAACCCGGAGTTGAAGTCGAACCCGGAGTTGAAGTTGAATCCGGAGTTGGAGCTGAATCCAATGTTGAAGCTGAATCCAGAGTTGAAGCTGAATCCAATGTTGAAGTCGAACCCGGAGTTGAAGTCGAACCCGGAGTTGAAGTCGAACCCGGAGTTGAAGTTGAATCCAGAGTTGAAGCTGAATCCAATGTTGAGTCGAACCGGAGTTTGAAGTCGAACCCGAGTTGAAAGTCGAACCTGATTGAAGCTGAATCCATGTTGAAGGCTTGACCCGGAGTTGAAGTCGAACCCAGAGTGAAGCTGAATCCAATGTTGAAGTTGAACCCGGAGTTGAAGTCGTGTGTGGCTGAATCCAAAGTTGAAGCTGAATCCAATGTGAAGCTGAATCCAGAGTTGAAGTCGACGGTTGAAGCTGAATCGTTGGAGCTGGGTGTGAATGCCCAGTTGGAGTTGAATCCAGTGTTGAAGTTGAATCCAGAGTTGAAGCTGAATCCAATGTTGAAGTCGAACCCGGAGTTGAAGTCGAACCCGGAGTTGAAGTCGAACCCAGAGTTGAAGCTGAATCCAAAGTTGGAGCTGAATCCAATGTTGAAGCTGAATCCAAAGTTGAAGCTGAATCCAATGTTGAAGCTGAATCCAGAGTTGAAGTCGAACCCAGAGTTGAAGCTGAATCCAATGTTGAAGCTGAACCCGGAGTTGAAGTCGAACCCGGAGTTGAAGTCGAATCCAGAGTTGAAGTCGAATCCAGAGTTGAAGCTGAATCCAATGTTGAAGTCGAACCCGGAGTTGAAGTCGAACCCAAAGTTGAAGCTGAATCCAGAGTTGGAGCTGA
>CAXDID010000665.1:0-83103 GCA_963988835.1 Hexamita inflata | reverse complement strand
GAAAAAACTTTTTGACTTGTAAATTAGTATCATCTTTAACAATCGGTAATTATCTGGAATATTATAGGCATATTATCAATATGCGTCGAAACAGGTTGTGAAGTCTTTAAATCAATTGTAAACATTGAACATAAAGTAAATATTAGAGGATTGATTTTCAATTTCAGTAATCAATATATTAATCTAGAAATTCGAAGAATAAATTTTACTAATATTTATGAATTAGCGATTATATTCTAATTAATACTACTTTATGTTTTGACTCTAAATTAGTGTATATATTAAGGTCTCCCTTTTCAGCAGGAAAACGCACTAATCATGCAGATTCTGCAGGATTGTCGAAACGGCCAGGCAACAGGCAGCAGGTAAAAGTCATTCATGCAGCTGTAGGAGGTTGCAGGTAGCTAGCAGGTAATATCTATCCTGCAAGAATCATTAGGTATGTACTTACAACTTCAGCTTGTTTATTTATATATTTCGATAAATTAAATGATATATGTTATTAATAAGTGTTAATATAGCTTTTTAATTTAATAAACTTGATTTAGAAGCAGTTACACAACTACTATATTATAAAGTAAAAAGAAACGTGAAATTATATGTTAATTTATTATAATTATATACATGTAGCATTATATTAATATATTTTATGACTAATATTAATATTAGCATTATTATTATGTTTCACTCTTCCAAATCACCTAATAAATCACAATACTCATCATTTGTTAGTCTATTCTAACTTAAAAGTTCGTCTTTAGTTACTAATACTCTATTAATATAAATGTATATATCAATAATATAAATATAAAATGACTCACTTAACTGTAACCTTATCATCAGTACTAAGGCTCAATTTAATCATTCCATCTTCATCTCATAAATCATGTAATCCAGATCTGATAATCCAGTTAAATATGGCAATCCACAAATCCAAACTTAGTTACACAATAATATAAATATATATATATTCATTTCACTTCCTCGAGACGGCACAAACAGACTTCATTGAGACTTTCGAAAGCAAAACATGGGCTCTCGCACGCCAGTGTTTCCACTTTCAAACGGGCTCAACCCGTCATTTATGCCCACTCAGTAAAGACCCAATAGGGCCCTCACTGAGTCGTTAGCGGACCAGTTTCACCTGATTCGCTAACTTGATTTTTAGAAACTGGTTCTCGCTTCTCAGTTTCTTTTTGCTCGTTATTTCCTATAAATATATATTTAAATATATATATATATATATCATGTCATTTATGCCCCCTCAGTAAAGACCCAGCAGGGCCCTCACTGAGTATTGGTTGCTTTGGCTGCGGAGGTGCGCCTAACGTACATAGGTGTATCTAAAACTAATGATCATTCGCGTGAACTTACAGTTCCTGTACAGAAGACCGAACTAGTATAAACGAAAGTTAAGTGAGTGGGATATATATATATATATATAATTATATGAGAGGAATTTGCATTTTACTATGAGTCTAGGAAATAGTTAATCCACCCCGAAATTAGGATAGTTAATATACCCCGAAATTAGGAATTTGCAAAAACAAATAAACTAAGAAAGCAGTATGAAGGAACCTAATCAAGTTGATGAACCAATGCATCAAAGGCAACCATCATCAAGCAATGCCAATACAACGGAACAACCTCTCGTGCAAACCGAAGGAAACAACGAGAGAAACTGAGAAGCGAGAACCAGTTTCTTAAAAGTAAGTTAGCGAATCAGGTGAAACTGGTCCGCTAACAACTCAGTGAGGGCCCTGCTGGGTCTTTACTGAGTGGGCATAAATGACGGGTTGAGCCCGTTTGAAAGTGGAAACACTGGCGTGCGAGAGCCCATGTTTTGCTTTCGAAAGTCTCACAGTCGTTCGTTTGTGCCGTCTCGAGGAAGTGAAATGAATATATATATATATATATATCAATTATATATATATTAATGAATTAAGTTATATTAAGATAATAGAATTACTACTCAGATACCTAATTGCAATACACAAAATATTGATCTAATAGCCGGGCTGGAGCGGAAAGCCCTGATGTGAAAGGTAAGTTTGCTGTTGTGAAAATTGTTTAAATATTGTTATTATAATGGTATATGCATTCATTAAATACGATTGGCGCATCTTCCTCCACTTTTATTTGCGCTCAAATCCGAACCGGTCCATTTCCACCCCATCAGAAACTAAGTTGATATTTTAACTCAGGAAGAAGATAAAGAGACGCAAATTTAATTGAGCATCTAACTATTTGCACAATAGCTACTGATGCCCCACGAAATAACCATCTTGCGTTCTAAATAATACGGATTGAATTTTACCGGTTTAAAATAGAAAGAATCTTACCGCTGCATCGTAAATTACAGCATCTTGAATAAGTAATATGTTAATAAAATACGGTATTGCGTCTGAGTTTTCCTTTAAACTTTAAAACACAAATAAATTTAGTGTCTCCAATTACAAAATTGATGTGAAATATTTTAATATTACTATATACATAAGTTATTTGTAAGTTATTTTAAACTATTGTAATATTTTGTAAATCAGAAAATAAATTAAAATAATTGATAATATATTTATATTGCTAATATAGTCGTAAATTACATAAACATGAACGCCTAAAATAATATAATACTATATTCATGCATAAGATAAATTCTATAAAATTTCAAAAGCTCTAAGAGTTAAAATTTTCATTAGTGTGTATTCAACTACATACATAATTTAGCTTATAATAATATCTACCACGAAATATTTTTGTTGAATTCAAAATAGAAATAAAATATATGAAAATGCAATATATACGTAAAATATTGAAAAATTTGCCATCTTTTATGTTCTTTAACATATCATCGTGCTTATTTGAAGTGGAATAGATATGAATTTCGCTTATTAATTAAAGATTAACAATTTATTATTAACATTATATTTATTCAAATTACTTCAAAAGAAATAGCCAAATATTTAAAATATTTTAATGGTAATCAATTGGCTACCCTATTAGATTTGTCCTAATTTTTCAGATTTTTTCTGAGTTTTTTAGTATATCTCCTCCGCTCCACGACATTAGATAAATATTGTGTGTGTTCTCAGTATTAATATAAATCAACTTATACAAATATGATGTGCGATACATAGATTATATAAAGACACTGGAATTATTTATTATATTATAATTTACATTACAATACAAGGCTATCATATAAGATTAATAAATTAAGAATTTAATAATAATTTATATAATATTGCCTAATCACAAGTATTTTTGAACTACATTTAATTACATTAAACCACACCTTAAAATGCTTTAATTGTTGTCATATGTTATCGCTCAACAGTTTGAGTGCTTCAACGAAAACGTGACTCTGGTTGGAAAGCAGTCGGAGAGCTCTTTCTACCTCCGAACGAATATAAACCCGAACTGCGTGAACTACGCTGGTTAGGAAATGAAGGCCGTTCTCAACTTCCAAGACGTTGTTATTCCGCCTGCGATGAGCACCGTTTTCCAGACTTTCGTCGCCGGAGACAACTTGGAGGTTGTTTTCGTTTTAGATGTGTCCACGTATGATGCCGTGAAAGAGAATCCGTCAGCCGATTTTACGATTTCCTTTGGAGACCAGTTCTACTACCCATGCACGATTCCAGTAATTGAACACACCAGTTTGGATACAAGGCACTGCTGGGACGACGTGAAGTTTTCTGTCGATAGAGACTGGGCCTTCAACATATCCGTGAAGCCTCTCAAATGCCAGATTTCGAAGCTGATATCCGTTACCCTTCAATATTACAACGGAAGCTGGATGAGCATCCCGATTATTCCAACCGCTCCAACAGGCCCGTTTTCAGGTTACAAAACTGGCGACTTCAACACACTCAACGTATTTTTCTTCAACACCAGTTCTGATGGAGATCTGGTTAACGCCGAGAAGATAATCAACTTCGTAGAGTTCTTCAAGCAAAATTTGAACGTGAAGCTCAGGTTCAGAATCGAGGAGAATGACCTATCCTCCAGCATCCAGCTCGTGTACCAACAAGATATAGTCCAGTACGGAAACGCTCTTTCAGTTGTGGCTCAGCCGCTCCCGACTAGGTGCACGCTTGATACCTGGTACTGCTTCACCACGATGTAGAATCCAGCTCTAGTGGTAACCGCCTTCAGCACGATTCCAGGAGGAGTATCTATCTTTTGCCAACAATATACCTACGACGAAGACAAACAGTTCGAGAACCAGGCCTCCTTCAGGCTTCCGATCGCCAACTTCAAAACAAGAAAGGGAATCACCTATCAATACCACAGGACCATCGCCATCAACGAGACGAAGCCGTACTACTACCTTACCTTCATTCAGCTTCAGGACGCCAACGGGAAGATGCTCGCCGGCATTTACTACTCAGGACAAGCTCAAAAGTCCTGCTTCGAGCACATGCAGTACCAGTGGTTCAGCGACAAGGTGTGCATCAAGGCCTTCTTCAAAGACAATCCGACCTGCCGCGCCCGCTTCCTCACCAATGGGGTCGTGGGCCAGTTTGTCGGTCAGGAAAACAGCCCATCCGACCCTAACGACCCAACTCTTAGGAAGACCTTCTTCTGGATGAACATGAACCAGCTGGTAACGGAAGCCTGGTTTGGAAGGTACAACCAGATGTGCATGGGAGAACACGACGGGTCTGGAACTTTTCAGGGCCAGAACATGACCTACGGAACCTTTTCGCAACGAATCTACGACTTAGGAAAATACATCCAGGCACAGCCCACGAACATCACCGTCAACTGCTGGTTCAACTCCGCCTTCGAGTTGGACTTCATCACGAGTTGGTCCAATAATATGAAGTCCCGGGCACTCGTATGGATTTACCCAGCGGCTTCTGGCATAATCATTTTGTCAATTGTAATTATAGTTGTCTTGTGGAAGAAACAGATGTGATATGTATATAATTCTGTATATTTCGATTAAACTGATTTTATAACTATTTATCATCGGGATAATATTATTATAACGGTAGAAAATATCGTGTACTCAAGTTTTAATTCTTGTATTTATTATATAGAACAGAACTCGCATGCTAATTTGGAGTGAACTGTTCTATGATTTTCTTTTGTTTTATATTCTGAAAATATTAATGATGATTAGAAATTCTTCAAATTTAAGTAAAATGACCAACTTGAAGCAAATTTATGAATGAGATTACGTTTTACTGAGCAATTTAATTAATAAGCACTCAATCATAAGATTGCTACTCCGCAAGTTTATGGAAGAACATATTTCTTTTATCTTATTGATCTTTAACCGTTGATAGAAGGGCAAATATAAAATATAATCAGAACATTCAACTGTAATTTATCGGTTCAGTTTAATATAATGACTCATTTAACTGTAACTTTATCAACAATACAAAGGTTTAATTTAACCATTGCATCTTCATTTCATAAATCATGTAATCCAGATCTGATAATCCAGTTAAATATAAGGAAATAACCCCATATCCAAATCTACTGATAAACGAAAATACTCATTATAAGCTAGATTATAATTATTTAATCTATTGTGTCAAAAATAGTTTTGTATGTTTAGTGTATTTCGTGTAATACTCATATATCGATTATTATATTATTTGACGCATAATATACATATTCCACTTTAATATGGGATAGTGTCTTTAATCCCGATAAATAGCAGAGTAAGACAGTTTGATATCTCTTTGCAGTTAAAGTGAGTCTATTCAAGAGATAGAGCAGAAAGAATAAACTAGTTATGTCAACAGTTTTACAATACTTAATAGTAAGTAAGATTTTGTGTCGTGTACTCCATTTCATCAATTAATATCAAATACTTCTCATCCATTATGCGTAGTTTAGGAGTGATTGAACTTCTTTAAGTTCCAATATGACACACCTAGCGCTTTGCATTAATTTTTTACTTGTTATTTTTTATTGTTACGTAAAATATCGTTATAAATATGCATATCATATATTAAATCAATAACAAAGTATAAAAGCTCACATCACCCGTTTCCCATAATTATTTCCGGTCATTCTATGAACTTTTGGAGCATTGCACTGGCGTTGACTCCCTCTCCGACCATATTCTGAAGCTTTTGCACCACTTTTTTGCGCCCGTTGGTGAATATGAGGAACTGCAAAACTTCTTTTTAGTTTTATTTGCAGCCGGTCATTTGATCAACGGCTGTAGGAGTGACTGATATGTAGGAGTGATTGAACTGCTTTATGTTCCTATATGATAAAGCTCATGCTTTGCAAAAATATACGCGATGAAGTTGATGTTGCCATAAAAATATGAGGAAGAATCCTCTATTTTGGCGCTACTCATCACTACTTAATAAATAATCAATTATAGAAATAATCAATTTTAGAATTAAACACAATTAACCTCGCTTGTTTGGACTAACATGACTCACTCAACAGCAACAATCCAACAATAAACGCAATAAATAAATATATACTGATCTTGGACTAGGTCAAGTTATTAATTAAGATTTTATTAAGTTAAATATTATTAATAAGCCGATTATATTATCATAAGCATGCAAATTAAGTATACACTACATTAGGTTAACTATATTAGGTCAACAAATCTAAAATTCTTTATATCATAAAGAAAAATATAATAAATTTTAATAAAACATGTATTGTAGTATTTAAATGTATAAATACTTAAAGCATAATAAATATTTTAGTGCTTTGTAACCACACCATATGTTATAACTATCTTTTATCATATATATATCAATTATATATATATTAATGAATTAAGTTATATTAAGATAATAGAATTACTACTCAGATACCTAATTGCAATACACAAAATATTGATCTAATAGCCGGGCTGGAGCGGAAAGCCCTGATGTGAAAGGTAAGTTTGCTGTTGTGAAAATTGTTTAAATATTGTTATTATAATGGTATATGCATTCATTAAATACGATTGGCGCATCTTCCTCCACTTTTATTTGCGCTCAAATCCGAACCGGTCCATTTCCACCCCATCAGAAACTAAGTTGATATTTTAACTCAGGAAGAAGATAAAGAGACGCAAATTTAATTGAGCATCTAACTATTTGCACAATAGCTACTGATGCCCCACGAAATAACCATCTTGCGTTCTAAATAATACGGATTGAATTTTACCGGTTTAAAATAGAAAGAATCTTACCGCTGCATCGTAAATTACAGCATCTTGAATAAGTAATATGTTAATAAAATACGGTATTGCGTCTGAGTTTTCCTTTAAACTTTAAAACACAAATAAATTTAGTGTCTCCAATTACAAAATTGATGTGAAATATTTTAATATTACTATATACATAAGTTATTTGTAAGTTATTTTAAACTATTGTAATATTTTGTAAATCAGAAAATAAATTAAAATAATTGATAATATATTTATATTGCTAATATAGTCGTAAATTACATAAACATGAACGCCTAAAATAATATAATACTATATTCATGCATAAGATAAATTCTATAAAATTTCAAAAGCTCTAAGAGTTAAAATTTTCATTAGTGTGTATTCAACTACATACATAATTTAGCTTATAATAATATCTACCACGAAATATTTTTGTTGAATTCAAAATAGAAATAAAATATATGAAAATGCAATATATACGTAAAATATTGAAAAATTTGCCATCTTTTATGTTCTTTAACATATCATCGTGCTTATTTGAAGTGGAATAGATATGAATTTCGCTTATTAATTAAAGATTAACAATTTATTATTAACATTATATTTATTCAAATTACTTCAAAAGAAATAGCCAAATATTTAAAATATTTTAATGGTAATCAATTGGCTACCCTATTAGATTTGTCCTAATTTTTCAGATTTTTTCTGAGTTTTTTAGTATATCTCCTCCGCTCCACGACATTAGATAAATATTGTGTGTGTTCTCAGTATTAATATAAATCAACTTATACAAATATGATGTGCGATACATAGATTATATAAAGACACTGGAATTATTTATTATATTATAATTTACATTACAATACAAGGCTATCATATAAGATTAATAAATTAAGAATTTAATAATAATTTATATAATATTGCCTAATCACAAGTATTTTTGAACTACATTTAATTACATTAAACCACACCTTAAAATGCTTTAATTGTTGTCATATGTTTCGCTCAACAGTTTGAGTGCTTCAACGAAAACGTGACTCTGGTTGGAAAGCAGTCGGAGAGCTCTTTCTACCTCCGAACGAATATAAACCCGAACTGCGTGAACTACGCTGGTTAGGAAATGAAGGCCGTTCTCAACTTCCAAGACGTTGTTATTCCGCCTGCGATGAGCACCGTTTTCCAGACTTTCGTCGCCGGAGACAACTTGGAGGTTGTTTTCGTTTTAGATGTGTCCACGTATGATGCCGTGAAAGAGAATCCGTCAGCCGATTTTACGATTTCCTTTGGAGACCAGTTCTACTACCCATGCACGATTCCAGTAATTGAACACACCAGTTTGGATACAAGGCACTGCTGGGACGACGTGAAGTTTTCTGTCGATAGAGACTGGGCCTTCAACATATCCGTGAAGCCTCTCAAATGCCAGATTTCGAAGCTGATATCCGTTACCCTTCAATATTACAACGGAAGCTGGATGAGCATCCCGATTATTCCAACCGCTCCAACAGGCCCGTTTTCAGGTTACAAAACTGGCGACTTCAACACCCTCAACGTATTTTTCTTCAACACCAGTTCTGATGGAGATCTGGTTAACGCCGAGAAGATAATCAACTTCGTAGAGTTCTTCAAGCAAAATTTGAACGTGAAGCTCAGGTTCAGAATCGAGGAGAATGACCTTTCCTCCAGCATCCAGCTCGTGTACCAACAAGATATAGTCCAGTACGGAAACGCTCTTTCAGTTGTGGCTCAGCCGCTCCCGACTAGGTGCACGCTTGATACCTGGTACTGCTTCACCACGATGTAGAATCCAGCTCTAGTGGTAACCGCCTTCAGCACGATTCCAGGAGGAGTATCTATCTTTTGCCAACAATATACCTACGACGAAGACAAACAGTTCGAGAACCAGGCCTCCTTCAGGCTTCCGATCGCCAACTTCAAAACAAGAAAGGGAATCACCTATCAATACCACAGGACCATCGCCATCAACGAGACGAAGCCGTACTACTACCTTACCTTCATTCAGCTTCAGGACGCCAACGGGAAGATGCTCTCCGGCATTTACTACTCAGGACAAGCTCAAAAGTCCTGCTTCGAGCACATGCAGTACCAGTGGTTCAGCGACAAGGTGTGCATCAAGGCCTTCTTCAAAGACAATCCGACCTGCCGCGCCCGCTTCCTCACCAATGGGGTCGTGGGCCAGTTTGTCGGTCAGGAAAACAGCCCATCCGACCCTAACGACCCAACTCTTAGGAAGACCTTCTTCTGGATGAACATGAACCAGCTGGTAACGGAAGCCTGGTTTGGAAGGTACAACCAGATGTGCATGGGAGAACACGACGGGTCTGGAACTTTTCAGGGCCAGAACATGACCTACGGAACCTTTTCGCAACGAATCTACGACTTAGGAAAATACATCCAGGCACAGCCCACGAACATCACCGTCAACTGCTGGTTCAACTCCGCCTTCGAGTTGGACTTCATCACGAGTTGGTCCAATAATATGAAGTCCCGGGCACTCGTATGGATTTACCCAGCGGCTTCTGGCATAATCATTTTGTCAATTGTAATTATAGTTGTCTTGTGGAAGAAACAGATGTGATATGTATATAATTCTGTATATTTCGATTAAACTGATTTTATAACTATTTATCATCGGGATAATATTATTATAACGGTAGAAAATATCGTGTACTCAAGTTTTAATTCTTGTATTTATTATATAGAACAGAACTCGCATGCTAATTTGGAGTGAACTGTTCTATGATTTTCTTTTGTTTTATATTCTGAAAATATTAATGATGATTAGAAATTCTTCAAATTTAAGTAAAATGACCAACTTGAAACAAATTTATGAATGAGATTACGTTTTACTGAGCAATTTAATTAATAAGCACTCAATCATAAGATTGCTACTCCGCAAGTTTATGGAAGAACATATTTCTTTTATCTTATTGATCTTTAACCGTTGATAGAAGGGCAAATATAAAATATAATCAGAACATTCAACTGTAATTTATCGGTTCAGTTTAATATAATGACTCATTTAACTGTAACTTTATCAACAATACAAAGGTTTAATTTAACCATTGCATCTTCATTTCATAAATCATGTAATCCAGATCTGATAATCCAGTTAAATATAAGGAAATAACCCCATATCCAAATCTACTGATAAACGAAAATACTCATTATAAGCTAGGTTATAATTATTTAATCTATTGTGTCAAAAATAGTTTTGTATGTTTAATGTATTTCGTGTAATACTCATATATCGATTATTATATTATTTGACGCATAATATACATATTCCACTTTAATATGGGATAGTGTCTTTAATCCCGATAAATAGCAGAGTAAGACAGTTTGATATCTCTTTGCAGTTAAAGTGAGTCTATTCAAGAGATAGAGCAGAAAGAATAAACTAGTTATGTCAACAGTTTTACAATACTTAATAGTAAGTAAGATTTTGTGTCGTGTACTCCATTTCATCAATTAATATCAAATACTTCTCATCCATTATGCGTAGTTTAGGAGTGATTGAACTTCTTTAAGTTCCAATATGACACACCTAGCGCTTTGCATTAATTTTTTACTTGTTATTTTTTATTGTTACGTAAAATATCGTTATAAATATGCATATCATATATTAAATCAATAACAAAGTATAAAAGCTCACATCACCCGTTTCCCATAATTATTTCCGGTCATTCTATGAACTTTTGGAGCATTGCACTGGCGTTGACTCCCTCTCCGACCATATTCTGAAGCTTTTGCACCACTTTTTTGCGCCCGTTGGTGAATATGAGGAACTGCAAAACTTCTTTTTAGTTTTATTTGCAGCCGGTCATTTGATCAACGGCTGGCTGTGAAGCTGTTCGTGCTCATTGAGGAACTGGGCGAATAGTTCTTGTAGAGGATTTTCGGGGCGACAACTTTAACAAAATAGTCCTTCAGGATTTCAACTTTCACGTTGGTTTTGAACGAGAGCTCGGCCCAGAACAAATTGTATTTTACCGGTGAGAGCATCAAAATCTCAGTCGCTACAAAAGTAAGCGAGTGGTGACCAGAAGAAGATATTTGAAGAAGAGACTACGCGTTGGTCAAGAATATAGCTGGAGTGATTATTTAAACTTCCGAATTCATTGGAGTGGGATTTATAGAAGACAGGATTTCAGATGTTAGCGAACTATAGAATAAAAAACCAGTTTTAAAATCATAGACAAATAATATGTGACAAATATGAAATTACAAATTACATATTTAGCTTAAAATAGAGTTTTTAGGAAAGAACCATTATGATTCATAATTTATGAAGAAACTACCAATGTATGTTATCAATCAAGTGTAATCAATCAAGAAATCAATCAAAATTAACTAAAGAATCATTTAATGATGTGCAATACATGTAGTCATTTAATTTGTATAAATATAAATCAACACAATCATTCATTAAATGTACACTTTTTCTGTTATTCAATAAAATATAATGAGTAGTCTAATCACAAAGCTGATGATCTTTCATGTTCTTACTTGAGAGTATTGTTTAACCATATTGCTATTATGGTAAAATCTCGAAAAGACAGTTATTTTCTACCAATCATTAGGTAAAAATAATTAATTTATGCTTATATGAGAATATGTTAGGTTTTTACGTGAGAAATCTCAAAATATCTATCCGGGTACAGTAATCATGTATTGACTTCCTAGTTTTACTGAGTATATATGCGAGAGTATCCAAGAGTTTTTTTGTGAGATTTTACCGTACAGTATTATGTATTTGTTCGTAAAAATATTCATCAAACTTAGACAGAGCTCAATAAGCTTTTATTCAAATATATAGTAAAATGACTCACTTAATTGTAATTTTATTATTAGTACTAAAGCTCAATTATTAAAGTTGTTATAAAAATTAAGAAATATAAGTACTTAGATTGAAATAAAGATGAAAACAATTTTAATAAACTGGAAAATTATCAAAAACGCTTTTATTAAAATATATATTATTTTTACTTGGTTATAGTAAAATATATACTTATTTATTGCAATCATTCCATCTTCATCTCATAAATCATGACAATCCACAAATCCAAACTTAGTTACACATAACGTTACCATAAACTAGTCTCAACATCACCTTATCTTCTAGGATTGTCACTCTAGCATCCTCAGACACCAACCAAAGGTAAATATATATCGGCTCACTCTTTTGGTACATCTCAAAAACATCCATTCAATAATCAATTACTTCAATCACAAGAAACATTAAAAAATGATGTATTCATTTTAATGCGTTCTTTACTCCTTTACATAAAGGACTCTATATTTTTAGTGTTAATTATTTGAGATGTCATCAAATTAACTTTTTTTGTTCAAATTATATCAATTCAGAAATGATAGTATTGTTTAATACTTTATCGTGTTATTACTGCGTTATTAATATTTATATGTTATTTATGTTATTTATATGTTAGGTTATTAAATTTTCAGAGATGATGGGTGTGGATAAGATAGTTATAAGATATTACATCTACTGTGTATTTATACTTATTAAGGATATATTCATTGAGGAATAGTATTTAATGTATTCTCTGAAAACGGTATGTTATATTTACAACTAAATATTAAGTTGTCATTAAAGGTTTTAATTAGAAATTATTTCTGGTGAAATTATAGTGTTTACATATGTTTATATTTCACTATTTATTTATTTCTATTTATTTCAAATTATAAAAACAATTTTTTAATTCATATTTTCTATTATCTATTTCTGAAATTATCTTAAAGAATGAGACTAAACTATTTAAAACGTGTTGTTCTCATGTATTTTATTGAGTTGTTCACTTTTTGTGTTCTCTAATGCATGATAGTTTTGATTTTCAGGTTACTGTTATTGTATAGATGTTTAAGATGTACCTGAGTGAGCCGACATACGTTCAGAATGTCACGAGTCCCTTGGATTGACTCGTTCCAGGGACGGTTTCATTCTGAGAGATTCTGTTGAGGGTGTCCTCAAGTTCAATCTCTATAACGATTTCATCGTTGTTGGTTTGCGCTTTCTTCGCAGATGACTAGGCTGCTTAAGCTGTTCTTTGTACTTCAGTATCGAAGTGATTCAAGTTGTTTTCTTTTGAGTAACTACTGTACTTTTCAAGTTTTTATGATTCCATGTATATGGTCCAAAAGCTTAGAGATTTGAATAATTTATCAGGTTTGCAGTATCGACTCATTTCAATAATTGAACGTGGATCCATTTACAACCATGGTGTTATTATTATTGGTATAACGTTTTTGTTGTCAAAGATTTTGCCATATTTCTCGATTTTTGTTTTGTACATAGCAAGTGGGTTCTTGCTGACTGAGAAATCAAAGGTTTGATTATCTTTGGTGACTATATCTGGTTATAACTTGGATTATTCATCGTCGTTAACTTGTCTAGCTGTTCTACATACCATTGGGTTGTGTTTTTTATAAAGGTAAATAATATAATACTGATTTCAATACATTTTTTATTGAAGTTTACTTAGTAAAGTAGCAATGCAAATCATATTATCGCATTCTTTTAGCAAAAAATTAAGTTGATATTGTTGACGAAAAAGATTCTATAAGTATTAATGATTAGAAAACACAACAAATTAATTTAAATACAATAGAATTAGAGTATAAAGTAATGCCAACTCATGAAAAAATCAAAATTTATGCATATTGTAAGTTCTTCAACAACGATTACGCGTATGTAGCACGAGTAATATTTACACAATACACTGCAAAACATCTGGAATAATTATGTATTTTAGCTTAATAAACTATGTAATTAATTGATAATTAGTATCCTAATATATTAAACAATAATAACTTATAAGATATCCCGCTAAATAGACTTTTGATGTCTCATGATGATTTGATCACACTAATGCATCATTTACGTAATCATGGATTATACAAAGGTGATATTCCATAGCCTTTATAAAATTATACAGATATTACATAAGATCTCCCTCCATAGATTATGTTGTGTTATTTACAGTATACAAGTAGAAGTAAACATCCTGAAATTGCTCTTAAGAACATGAGAAACGAGATTGAACGAAGAAAAGCCCAGTGAGTGTTATGACTATGGTAAAATTATGGACTACAACTTTAAAAAGCAAAATTATCAATTATATTATCTTATCACATCCTGCTCAGGTCGCTGAGTCCGCTTTTTCCTCCTGTTTGGCTTTGGAACGCGGCTAGGTCGTCAATGTCCAATCCTCCGTCGTCTTCCTCATCTTCTCTGTCCAGGAAGTCTTCTTTGAGTGGTTCATTAAAATCAGACTAGCTCCTTTGTTCTTTAAGTAGTCCCTTTATTTTATCAATTTTGCTCTGTCTCAGTGGGTCAATTTGTTTAACTGGTGAATTCATTAAATCTGATGCCTTCATCTTTTAATATTAATTTTCTGATTTGTAGAAGTCGTTTTAACTCTCGGCCACGAATTGGTTATTCGCACTCGTTTTCACTGAGGAATTGTCCTGAAACTCATCGAAAGTGAGTTCGTTGTTGTTTTGAGAGGGGATTTCGTTCTAAAAATCGGGTTGGAACTCGAAGTAGTCGTCGTCAAGGTCGGCCGGCTGAACGTGTTTGTAAATATTTGTGGACGTTTGCGAATTATTCTGAGCGTTATTTTCAGTGAGTGAATGTTAATTCTCGAGTTTGTAGGCGCTCTGGTCGTTTTGAGATTCATTTTGGTTGTTGTTTTGGGATTAATTTTGGTCGTTTGATTGAGACTATAATTGATTATTCTCATTTAAGCTCTGATCAGACTGCTTGTTTTCTTAGCTCTGAGATTGATTTTGGGCTTGGAATTGATTACTTTCAGTTAGCGAATTTTGCTTATTTTCACTCAATGATTGATTCTGTGAATTATCTTGATTTCCATTCTGAGAGTAGATAACGACAGAGGTAAGAACTGGGTGGTCAAGAACAGGGTCCTTGTTCAGGATTGAGTTTATGCGCGCGTTCACAGAGTCGGTCATGGACTGGTTTTCAATTTCCATTTCGTCGTTGCTGAGGTCGCTGTATGTGGTGAGCTCGGACGTTTTGCTCTACATCTAATCAACCACTTTTTGGATTACATTGTTGTAGACTGTGGGAGAGACAATTGGCTGTGTATCTTCTTTGTGCACGGAGCTCTGGAGGTCAGACTAATTCAGTGGGTTTTCAAGTAGACTCTGAATTTTGACCTCTGCTGCAATTGGAGCTTCCTGCTTCAAATCTACATTTGCTTACTTTTCTTAAGTTTGCTCTTTTTGAACGGGCTCTAACTCTTTTTAGACTTCAGGTGCGTTCTTTGGAGCTTATTCAATTATTACTTCTTTATCAATTGATTTTATCTCTTATTAAACTGATTTTACTTCTGGTTCAGCTATTTTTGGTTTTGGTAATTAAGGGCTGATGATATTTTCAACTTTGAGCTCTTCTTACTTTTGAACAACATTCTTTGTGCTGGTTTGATCAGTGAGCATGGAATGAACTTCAGAAACATTCTCTGATTGGATACTCTCATCGTTGTTTGATATCTCCTGAATATTTCGTTGAACGCTCGGGTAAACAGGTGGTTTTTCGTTATCATTTTCGGACATGCTCTGGATCATCTGCTGTTTTTCTTCATCTGGAGTTTTATCGCCGAAGGAGCTGGATTTTGATTCGATAATTTGCTTCTGTTCTGAAATTTGAGGTGCTGGTTGGTGTTTATGGCTACTTGGTTGTGACACTGGTCGTGAGCTTTCTTTTTGTTTGTATTCTCTCTTTATTGCGAAGTCGCCCAGGTTCTTCTTATCAGATTATTTGATTGATTCTGGTTTAACGATAAGTTCGTAGTCTTCTGGCTGAATCTTCTAGTTGTACGCAGACAGCGATTCTGTCATGGACTTAGACGCCGAAGTTGCTCTTGATGGTATTTTCACCTCTTTTTGTTGATGTTATTCATTTTGATATTTTATTTGCTCTCTTTCTTGTTATTTTTGCTCTTAAATTTGCATTTATTGTTAATTAAGTGTGTTTTGCTCTAGCTTTTATTTTTACTAACTTTTTATTAAGTAGTTATCTTTTTATATCTTATCGAATTCGAGGTCTTTGATTTGAATTGATCTGTCTAAATGTCCTTAGCTCATAAAAACGATTGATTTGAGCTGTTCGTTCTCTTGTTGTGTGTTTTCTAGTTTTTGTTTGAGCATTTCAAATGACAAAGAGGCGTCGTTCCATTTATTTTAATAACCCGTTTTGAATTGGTCAAAATATTTTTGCATTTGAACCGTTTTCATTTGATGTTCGGTTTTGAGCTGTTCAATGTATTGGGATTAACGGACGTATTCCGTTTTAATCTGAACGAGTTATTTACTAAGTAAGGTGTTTGATTCTTTCAAATCTGCGTTTTCGCGGTTCAAATTGTTTAATTAGATGTTAAAAGACTGAATTTGAGTGTTCGGGAACAAACCGGATTACTAAACATAAGATTGCTTTACTTATTATTACAACTGAGATTGCTGAATCTCGAATATTTACTGAGTGAGATTCTATATTTGTTGTTTGTGTTAATCTTTCTACTATTAAAGCAGGGAAAGATTTTGCTATAGGATGTCGTTAGCTTCCTGCAAGCCCTCGTTCTCAATGCTCTAGTTCATTACTTACTGCTCCAGTTTCTAGTATTGGATGTGATTCGAGTCAATTATGCTGTCCTTAAGCATCAAACTCTGCTTGAGCTGCATAATTTCCTGCATCATCGCATTTACTCTAAGCTGCAGCTATACTTATTAGTTAGGCTGCTACTAATACTGTTAGACCCTCTTGTCGGCCTCTTGTGCTTACAACTCCGAAGCCTGTGCTTGTTACATAGCCTATGTGATTAAATACTCAGCATCTTTAAGCTCCCGTTTCAAAATTTGGTTTTAGGCGAATACATCATTTTAACTTTGAATTTTGTTTTACAAACTTTAGTTTTCTTGCTAATATTAGGAAACTACTTGTCTTAATGCGTTAATTTCTGCTTACATCTGGAATAATTCAGTTGTATTTTGATTTCTTCGCATTGCGAAGTGAAAGATTATTTGAAAATGTGTTACATATAATATATTTTTTTATTATACAGTATGTTTGTTTACTTTTCAAATTTTATGAAATTTTTAGAAATTATTGCCACAATTACGTACAATTATTCCTCAATTAGTGTTAATATAATTATTAGATACAGACATGATTATATATTACCAATATTGTTTAAACCTAAAAATATGTTAAAAATATGAATATAATATTAAATAATATAGAAAAATTTATTCAAAATGAGTCATATTCGTTGTGCTTCATATCACAGCTAATTATCATTAAACTATCTAATGGAATTAAACTAGAATTTTACAGTTAAGTAATTTATTAATTAACTTCACGTACTAACTGAACTAAACTCTGCTCTATATTTTATTTTTTAATACATAATTACTTTTCTATATCTATAAATTTACTTAGTGTGTCTTGAATTGATAAATTTAGACTATTTACTACCTCTTTCCTCATATTTTATATATAGTCACTATTATCAATTTATTACAAGATTTATTCATTATTTAGTTTTGTATTTATTCGTTTATAGAACTCTTTTTCCATTTAGGCCATTTAAATGCATTCATTCCAATAGAATTGTTCTTCTTTTAGGAACTAAAGAGCTAATGTATATTGAATATCGAAATTATAGATATGTTTACGGAATATATTAATATGATTAGATTTTAATTAGTTGAAAAACTATTACAGTTATTTTAATAATTATGTCAACATTGAAGTGGAAGTGTTTATTATACATAAAAATTAGTATTTACTTATTAATATCTTTTTTAAAACCACATACATCATGTAATGTAGTAAAATACACATCAAAATACCATCACATTTTTTCAAGTTTATCAGCAATAAATGACATGTCGTCATTATATTTATTAATGAATTCTTGAAACTCAGCTTTAATCTCTTTCATTTCATCTTAGATTTGGTTTGCTCCTTGTTTTTTGAGATCGTCTACTTTGAGTAAAGTTTGGTTAAGTTATTTTTGTATAGAGTCTATTTCGTTATTATTTTACATGAGTTTTTGGTTTTCTTTGATATCAAGGATGTTTTATTTTAATTCAATGTATTATTTAGAAAGTTGGTTTGTGAGTATGAGGAATTTCTTTTAGTCCGCTTCAACCTGGTGTATTTATGATACCAGTGCATCGTTAAGTACGTTGTATTCGCTAGGTTCTTCTTTTTGCGCTTGGAGGTATTCATATATGAATTCTTGGAATGCGTTGTGTGCTCGTTTCTGTTTTTTGGCGCTGTTGTGTGCAGATGTGCACTTTTAGATGCAGTATTTTTTGAGTTGTGATATTTGCTCGCCAAAGCTGTTTTGTTGCTTGATGATCAGTTCCTAGTTTTGCATTAGTTTTTACATTTATTGCTGTTGTTCTTACATTTACAAGCCGAATTTGTCAACTTGAACGAGTAATCCGTCTACGCGCGTGTCTGACAGGTCTGAGAACAGGACGTTCGGGTTTACGCCTGCGAAGTCGCGCATATTCGAATTTGACGACTGGTGAACGATGGTGCTTTGGAGTGGTTTTGATTCCGAGTGGGTTAGTTTTGTGCCCGAGTCGGATGAGACCGAGCTCGCGCGTGAACGTTTTGTTTTTGGTTTCGAGAGGTCTTTCTGATATTTTTAAATAATAAGTTAACTTTGTGCTATTTTGGACTCAAGGTCGTCGTACGTGTGCTGTGAGCTGTTAATTTTTAAGTCAGTGTGCGCGTGCGGTTTAGATCTTAATTTTCCCTTATTGAGGTAGTCCGGCTCTTATTTAATTACTTTCTCTGGTTCATTCTTTAGAATTTTTGCACTTGCCGGCTTTTAAAGAGTTTTTCCAAAGTTTTGCGTTTTCATCTCTGTTTTCTTTGGTTTCGTGAACATTTGTAGGTGAGGTGGTAAATTAATTACTATTAACTAATTATAATTTAAAAGGTAAAGTAAATTTTTCCACTCTAGAGCATGAATTCCACAATTGAGCAGATTGAAACCGCTGACTTAGAGCAACGCTAATTACTAGCTGACATCTTGTACGGCGAATAAATAAAATTTGAAGAGCAGGAAGTAAACGAACTCAAATCAAAGCACGTTAAAATCTATAACTCAATAAAAATAGTTCCAGACTGCGTTGAACGAGTTGAACTAGCTACTTTCGACGGGACGAAGCGGTTCAAGCTCCCAGTTATGGATCTGTCAAAAGATATTTTATACGCTGGTGATCTGACCGAAGAGATTCTCATGGATGACTTCCAAGATTCAATGGCTGAACTCGCCGGAGAAGTTCAAATGCAATAAAAATATGTTAAAGATGTAGTCGGCGCAATCCAAAAAATTCGCAACATGCAAAAAATTCCAAAAAATCTTGAACATATCCTAAACAGCATCGAAGCGGAGTGCAAAACGCTCTAGTGACATACATTACTATTATTAGAATGATAATTTATAATTATAAAACTCAGCTTCACTCAAGATCTTCGTCATGGGCGTCTAACGAATTTACTAGTTTTTCACCCTCCTCAACAAAAACAACTCTAGGCTCGCAAACAACCTCAAAATTTTCGCTCTCCTCTCTAGCCAATTTTTATTTCTCTTTAGACGGCGATTTAATAATAATTTGTATAGGAGCATCAATAATTGCACTTGCGTCGAGTTATATTGGCTCATCTTTTTCTTCAGTTATTGGCTCTGTTACTGGATCTTTTGCAGCATTCTATGCCGATCTTAGGATGCTTGATTTTAACAATGAGTTGATCTCTTCTTAATCTTTACATTCTGGAGTATGATTATCATCAACTGTGCACAACGTCACAATTTGCTTTGATGTCTATTCCAGATCTTTATCGGCTTTCTTCATCAAATCTTGAATATCTTCTGGAATTTACATGATATTTTAACGTATATCAGCTAATAACCTGTTGTTTCGATCCACATGGTGTTATAACTCCGTGTAAGCATCTTCGCATCGGCTTCTTAGCAAATCTAACTCTAACTCATCAAGACATGGGCGCATATCTAGCATTCTTAAAGCCATTTAATCAAATCTAGTAGTTGTCATACAAAAATTTGTATTCTCACTAAATATATCGTCTTCTGTTGTTCTACATATATCAGGGACGGTAAAAGGCAGTTTTTCGAGAATTTAGTTGTGTTGATCTAAAACATTAATTATTTCTGGTTTAATTTTATCTATTTATAATTATAGTTCATAAATTATTCTATTTTGTTCATTTTCTCTTTCGAAATCAGCTTCTTACTGTATTTTATAATTTTATTACTAATTTAGCATAGCTTAAAAATGTGAAGCGGTATTAATTATATAAAATTATTATAAATTTTTTATTATATAGAAGTAATAAATATTTTCCACAACAAGAATACTAATAAATCGTTATAAATGTATTCGCAGAATTTTAAGAGCCTATTTTTCTCAGGGTAATGAAAACTTTATATAACTTTTAAATAATATAATAGTAAATCCTATAATAATTAGTAATTATTTCAATATTTAGTTAATTAACAAAATAATGTTATCCAAATTATATTATCTCACTGAATTATTAGCTAAACATGAAACTACTACAATGTGTTAAAAGTTAGTCATATTGATTTATTATAATTGCAATTAATTAGTTTTTGTATCAAACTAATAGCTAAAGTTAAGAAATCTTTTTCAATATCGAGTGTTTACATATTAGCTATTTGAAGTAGTTATGTGTTAACAAGTAATTCGAAGGGAATAACTAACTCAGTTTATTTCAATATTAATTGTAATCTATAATTTAATAATTTAAGAATGAGCTACATTTATTTATTTTAATTTTTCTATAATTAAATTTAAGTTGAACGATATTTCAACCGCTTTTATTCAGATGTTAAATGTTCGAGGAATTTAGCATTGGCCCAATTTTTACCATATATAATAACATGCGCGAATAATATATATGTTTCTTCAGGCTTCCATTTATAGTTTTATCGTTATTTTTTTCTATTTAGTGCAGTATACATTGATTTAAGCTAATTTATTGTTCTCTCTGGAAATTGATTCTAAACGCTTTACCAGTCGATTTTTCCTTGAGATTTACTGGTTTCAACAAGATTTAAAAGTTGTTGTTTATCTCGATAAGACCAGAGACTGTAACTTTGACCCATTCTCATTTGAAGTGGTTCTCATCTCCCTGAGTATTTATAGTAACCACGAAAAGAATCAAATCACGTTTTAAAAGATTCAAATAAATTCGATAACTATACGAATCAGATTAAAATTTGATTTGAAATAAATATAATTTTGTGATAGATATTAATACAATGTTGACAAAAACACATAATTGATTAAATAATATTTGTATGTGATTTTAAAATATGTTTGAAAACGAAAGCATCATAAACATACCATTCATTTTACGTTATTTAGATTTATTTAGTTACGTTTCATAACGTAGATAGTACTTAGTTAATAACGTAGATCAGCAATAATCCACATGATGTACATAGAGGGGCAAACCAAGCTTAATTTACATACTAATAAGTTCAAAAAACATGTGAAGTGGGGATAATAAAAAAGTTATATGTGAACGATGTTAAGCGAGAGAAAACCCCAAGAGATTTAGTGATTTTATTTATTATAAAAAACGTAAAACCCTTTTTACACTATTTTTGGAGTTATAAGCTGACCCATTACTATCGTTATTCTTTTAAGTTTTGTTTTGTTGAGATAAATAATATTTATATGATACTATAACCGCCGTTAGAAAAGATCTTCAGTCGTATAATTAACGAAAACCCATATATTTTCAGTCAAAGAAATTAATATATTTTCGAGATAATATAATCAATTTTATAGGGGTTGGCTCCAGTTGAATAATAATTAATATATAAATGCTATCATACGACGCGTTGATATTGTACTTATTCTGAAAAATATATTATTTGATTAAAAGTGGGTGTATTTTGACATGGTGAAGAGTTACCGAGGGAACGTCATTATTTATCATCGAATATTTCATAACAGGACCAGATAAGTAACATTTTGTAGACAACATCATTTTGTCAACAACCAAATAATAAAGTTGAATAAATTATAACTATTATAACTAATAGACTATTAGTTTAGGGATGGTTTTTAATACTAAATTGAGTATAAATTTCAAAAGTAGTATACTTTATTTTGCTATATAACTTAACTGGAATATTATCAACAACAAGAATTTTTAAAATATATATTATTTTTACTTGACTATGGTAAAATAACTAGTATATATTTATATATTGCGTTTAGATGTATTGTTGGATTGTTGTTGTTGAGTGAGTCATGTTATTAACTTAAAGAATAACAGGTTCTTTCATTTTTATTATATTTTAATTTTCTAATGACCACTGGGGAACTTTATTTATCATGGTTTTATTTCTCCCACTTCAAATTTAAATTAAATCAGGAATATTGACATATTTACACCTATTAATGTGCATATTTATCTTAATAAAAAATATATAACATGTAATTACTATTATAGTCTCTCAAACGTTAAAATCGACATGAAGTATACTATTTCAAAAGTAGTATAAAGTAGTATAAAAAATCATCCCTTTATTAGTTATTTAGCTTTATTTATTAGCTATATTTAGCTTAATTATCTATTATCCACTCCAATTTTATGAGTTACACAATTTACGAAGAGAATTAACATTCAGGTTTTACTTAGCACAGTGTTCCAATTTTAGATATTTAGTAAATAAAACAAAAATAAGCAAATCTAATAAGTTCAATTAGCTTTGAGAAAGTGAAAGCGCCTAAATTGCTCAACACTTCGTTTGTTCAGAAGCTGATTAGAAATCAAACAATAGCGTAGCTCAAGTTCAAAAATCTGAAGAGATACACTACGCAGCTCAAAAAGCAGTAAGTTCAAAGCGACATTGAAGCAATGTAAGTAAGAGAAACGGTGTAAAAGCTCTGCACTCAAAACACCCAGATAACAAAAGCGGTCAAGTAACTGCAAAGCGAAAATGAAACTTAAAACGCTCTTATAAACTCGGCTAAGTGCGAAAACGAGATTTTAAACCAGCGAATTTACGTGGTTGAGAACAGTCACAATGATTCCAACGTCCAGCACCTTGAAATGCTTGAAAATAACAAAAATAAATAATCTTAAAGAGATTACGACCAATTACATTTGAGGCTCCAATAATTGGAGGAGGATAATGACGCAACTTTCGCTATCATAAAGAACAACTTCTAAAAGGTCGCTCAAAAAATCTCCCTTCAATACCAAACCACCGAGAAGCTCTAAAACGCACTATCCGAGCAATAAATATTAATAAATCAAAATTTTGATAAATAAGGATAACAACATTAAGATACTTAAGGATAACATTAAGATCAATTAAAAACGCACTTACAACAGATTGAGGAACTGACGATGCAAAACGAACACCAAATTCTGAAACACAATTTAACAATAACTAAAATTCAGAACGAACTCAACGCATTAAAAGAGGTGAAAGAATAAACCAAATTGAGTTCAAATATAATACCAAATAACAAATTGGATTAGATTTAAACTGAGTGCGAACTGATTTAACGGATAAACGGAATTGAAGAGAAAGTGAACAAACAAAATATAAACGAGAATACAATAAATGAACTGTTTTAACAATTCAACATTATAAAACAGTAACAACTGTCAAATGTTCAATTGTAACAAAATCAACTCGAAAAAGAAATAAACAATTAACAGCAAATCACAAATTAACTACTAAATTAATGCAAATGCATTCAGGACAACGAAACAAAGAAAGCAGTTCTATAAGACGAACAAATAACAAGCATCGAGAAGTAAATAAAACAAATGGACGCAAAATTCGAAAAACAACACCACGAACACACAAAAATTAAAGAATTCAACACTTTAACCAACCAAAAAAACAACCAACTGTCAGAACTCAGCAACAACTTCGTCAAACAAATCGAAGAAAAACATAACGAGCACAAAGACTTCCAAAAACAAATCAAAGAATATCAAGCTGAAGCCAATAAACAAATGCAACTTCAAATTAGCAAATAAACACAAGAAATTGATGCACTGAAGTCATAAACATATGTTATAAACGAATCAATCCAAAATACTTTATAAAAAATAGAATAAATCACTAATACATCGTAAAATATAACCAATGAACACAAAATATAATATATCACACAATTCAAATAAATGGGTAATAAATTAACTAAATTCGAATAAAACGTTAACAGCTTTACACAACAATTTTAAACTATTGATTAAAAATTAAATACTAACAGTAAAGAATAATAAACTTTATAAGACAACTTATCCATATAAAACAATAAAATAGACAAAATAGAACAGATATTTAACGAATAGAAATTAGAATAATCAAAATTAATACAGAAACTTAATACAAATATTGATATTCACACTATTTTATTACAAGAGTTAACCGCAAATGTAGAAACAGCGTAAGAGGGTATAATAATAGGTGAGAAAAAAGACAGCGAAAAGTTAGAACAAGCACTTGCATCTATTGTTAATTAATTTGCTTCTCGATATAATGAACAAAATACAAAATTTACTGAATTAAAAGATAAAATATTATAGGATCTGGAAATAAAAGCCAATTGCACAGATTTAGATAATTAAATTGAATCTATAAAGAAAATTTTAATTACAATTCAAGAGGGAATAATATGTGGTGAGAAGCAAGATAGCTAGAAGCTGGAGTAAACATTTACAGTTTTAGTTGATAGAGTTGACACTTTGTATTAATCTGAATCACAATTGCAATCACGAATGTTTTAGCTTGAAGAAACGCTTCAATCTTCCCTATTTAAGTCCTAATTTGATTAGCAGCTATAAAATCAGTTAAATTCGTTGGTAGAGCAAATTAACGAATCTGAAAGGAAAAATTCTCAGAAAATAGAGCAAATTATTTTATCTTTGGTATAAAGATTAGATCAAAATCAATGTTAGCCGTTCGAATCAAGAGCTCAAGAATTGTTATAAGAAATAGTTTAAATACAATAGGAATCTTTGTCCCATAATCTGAACCGCTTCAAAGAAATAGAAACAAACTGTGACCAAACCGTAAAACAAATCGAACAGTTGAAATTCGAGCAGGTTAACGCGAATGAATCCATCTAGACCTTAAAATCAAATATAAACTGCATTTCAGAAGGGATTATTGTTAGTGAGATGTAAGACGCCGAAAAAATACAATAAATAATTCTGAAAATCGTTCAGAAAATAGAACCCGAAGAAAAAAGAGACTCGAACAATACGATTGATTTTATGTGACTAAAACTGACTTATCTTTTCAATTTAATTTCAATAATTAAAATTAAATATTGGTATTACAACGTTTTTCTCAGTTTTCTAACACTTTAGATGAAATAAAGATATAATTAATTGTGTTTTCTCAAATTCAAAAAAAAATTCAAGGTGTTTTCAAAGATAACTTTAATTTGCAGACAATTTTTATATATATAATTTTATATCATCTATAGTGTATATAAATCACTCCATTAAATGAAGATTGGAGTACTTATTACTGGAAACTTATTACTGGAAATAATAAACATCTAGCAGGAGTAATAATATAAACTATAAAAAATTTGCAACCTGACTATTTTCGAGGAAATAATGATAAATATAGAGACAAATAAATAACTTACTTCTAAAAATTATAAGTATTCTAACTTTGATGCCTATGTTATAGGATGCTTTACAGATTGTTTGGTTTTGCCTCCATACGTATTTTAGTATCTTAATATGTATCCACAGGCATTTCTTAAAGACAAATATGTAATTACATTTAACGCGCATGCTGGCTAAGGGGGTAGCGTGTAGCATAATCTACATTAATTGTTACTACACAAAGAGGCCAAACCAGTTTCGCACATATCAATTAAGTATTGCAGTAATCATATTGGTTTTACTTATCCTAAAAATGAGTTCGAGGTTTAAGGAGTTGTTAGGTCTTAATTCCTTCAGGTTCCTGCTAAATGCGCTCTATTTTGCAATGTTTTGTTAAATAAAATTGAATATACTTTTCCTAAACAGTCTTGTGCGTTTTGGCTCTTTTATCACCAGTCCAATTTTCAAGAAGATAAGTACAATGAGGCCTGTAAAATATGGTTCAACTTGTGTTGACATGCCCAGTTGCTGTTATTGAATTAATTGATGGGAAAGCCGTTTTTCCGCACGAGGAGAGGTGCATCGGTTGCACTGGTTGTTTTCAGTATTGCCCAACTAGGGCAATCTGCGACATAAAGAGGAAGTTCGCTGACAAACCTCAATATTACTTTAACGAATATCAATTGTGCGATTCGGGTAAGTTCTTTTTGAAAACTGAATTGAAGAAAAAATATGAACAGTGAAATATAAAATAGTTTGAAACAAAATGCGTTTATTTTTATTTGTTCCCAGAACAATTGTATTAAAAAAAGAAATAATTAGTTCCAATGTGAATTATAAATTTAAATGTGTCTTTGAGATTCAAGTTGTGAGATATATTCTCCATCGCGAGCTCTTTGGAAGAACAATATCCTATAAAATATATAAATATTCTAAAATTTAATGCAATGATTTTAGTCTTAACATATGGTATCGGCCATCTAAATAATCAAGTTGGAGTGTTGAAATTGTAATATTATTGTACTGACATAGTAATATGAAAATTAAATAAAATCTGTCGATGATAGTTTTTATTATATTATGAAGTTATTGGATGAATATAATATAAGGATACCATGAGTGAGTTGAAATTCATAAAAATTTAAATAGAATTCCACGTAACCCTTCACTTCCTGCCTTGCATGACCTTTTTCATTTTTTTCATCTGACTTTGGTCTTCTGGCAAAAGCCCCATTTGTCTTAGTTGTGCTACTGCCTAGTGCGGGTCGGCGCCTGGTTAGAGCCCAGGTATGTTTGGCATGCCACCGGCTCCACCCATCTGCTTCATCATCTACTGCATCTGTTACATCTATTATGGATTCATCTGACCACCGTCACCCATTTGGTTTTGCATGTTGAGCATTTGCTTGAAGTTCTGTCCGTATTGGTGTTATCCAAATTTCTTGGTTTGTTCCGAGAATTGCTTAGCGTATTTGAAGAAGTCTCTGACGCGGTCCACGGTGTATCCGGATCCACGAGCTATTCTGAGAACGCGTCTGTCGTATCCGTCTTTCATGAGGATGGTGGGTGAGCTCTTCATCTCGGCTCTGGTCATTGAGTTCATCATGTTGAGCCATCTTCCGATTGCAACTGTGCCTTCTTTGTCGTCGTCGAATCCGTATACTTTAGCGATTTGTTGCATGCCTGGGATCATTTCCATGATTTTGTCCATGGGTCCCATTTTGTTGATTTGTTCTATTTGCACTTTGAAGTCTTCGAAGCTGAATTCTCCTTCCATCATCTTGCTGAGAACTTGTGCGTTCTTCTTGTGGTCAACTCCGCTGGTCATTGCAGCGTCTATCATGCCCCTAAAGTCGCCGAAGCCCATGAGCTTTGAGACGAACGACTCTGCATGGAACGGTTCGAACTGATCGAATTTTTCACCGGTACCGATGAAAACGATGGGCGCTTTACAAGCGGAAACGGCTGCGAGGGCACCACCGGAACGGGTTGACCCGTCCATTTTGGTTAAAATGATGGAGCCGATGTTGACTGCTTTCTTGAAGGCGTTAGCTTGATCGAAGACGGCCTAACCGATGGAGGAGTCGACGACGAAGATTCTGTCGTCGGGCTTCACGGTGGAGTCGATGAGCTTCATCTCTTATAGGAGGTCTTCGGACTGTCTGTGTCTACCGGAAGTATCCAAAATGATCAAATTGAAACCGAGCTTGGTGAAATGCTCCACACCGTTCTTGGCAAGCTTAACAGGATCCTTCTCAGCGTATGAACCGTAGAATGGAAGCTTCACAGAATTACAGTTCTGCTTCAACTAATCAAAGGCACCCGCTCTAAACGTATCGCAGCAGACCACACCTACTCTCCAACCACGCTTCTTGAAATAAGCACCATACTTAGCACACGTTGTTGTCTTACCCTGACCCTGCAGACCATAAAACGCAACTACGTTAGGCTTGCGTGGATTTGGAACATATGGAGCAATTCCAGGATCGAGCACAGAAGTAATTTCCTCACACACAACCTGAGTTAAATATTGTTGCAAATGCTCATCTTCCCCATGATCTATTATACGTTTTGTTATTTTTGATCTTAAACCAGACAAAATATCTTAATTTACATCAGCTTCCTCCAAAGCAGATGTAATTTCGTTAACTAATGATTCAACAACTTTTTAGTCGACCTTAGTCGTTCTTATTATTTTTGCCATCGCTTTGGTCAATTTTTCGGCCAATTCATTTAAAACCATATTAAAAGGATGGAGTGAAATTATTATTTATAATTTACATAATAATTAATGATATTCAAAAATCGAAATTGCAAAATCTAGAAAGTAATAAAATTACTGATAAATATAATATTTCACTTAGTAATTTTCTTCAGTTATGGTAAAGTTGTTTTTCTAGCTTACTCTGTTTCAGGAGATGCATCAGTTTCAATATCACCTTTCACTTTATTTAATGGTTTACCTGGGACATTCAAGAATGATTTTTTTCTGTTAGGCTGAGCACCAAATTTTGCTATTTCTCTTATTTCGCGGTTTGGAACATATGAATTTTCTTTAGGTTTATGGAAGTCTTCATCAAGTGCCTTGAATTGAGTTGGTGCAAGAACTCTTGGTTTTCTCTCAGCAATTTCAACCTCTGTTTAATTTTTATAAGGTAAATCATATTCTATAACATCTGGACCCGGTACTAACTAAACAGTCTTATTCAAACCAATGTCATCTATTGCTTCAGCTCTAAGTCTTTCAACAGGAGTTTTTCTTTGCCATGTAGTATTATGGTGCTCTAAAGGATCAGGTTCAGATAATTCGTTTGAATTGTGAGATTTTTCATTGTCTTCTTATCGCAGTTAATTATCTGCTTCACTAATTTCATTAGGCTCGTTAGGCTCATTAGTATCGTGATTATCGGCATTTTCTTGATAATCATCTAGTTGTTCAACGCTGTCAATAACTATATCGGATATTGCTGTTTTAATTAGTTCTTTTTGAGTAATTTCAAGTGGGTTAGCACTTTAGTGCGGGTTCTCATGATTAAGAGGTGCTAGTTAGGTTTGATCTGATTAAGAATTATTATTTCGTTTAAATTGAACTCTTTTTTATGGTGCTGAACCACTATTGTTCGATATTTATTATTCTTCCATTCTGTGGAGTGTGAAGATTTGAAATTTATTCACTTGTATTTAGTTAATTTATGATTAATATTATAAAAATACTCATAATATGGTAAAATACAAACAATTCTTCATACTATAACTTTCCAAACAAACGAAAGACTTATTCCAGTTATAATTACAACAATGACCGATACAAGAATCATCCATATAAGGGCTTTGGAATAGATATTATTTGAGAAGTTTGTTACAATAGTTAATTAATTATCAGAGTTAAAATAGCAGTTTATTGTATCATTTGAATTTTATTTTTAAATGAATTGTCCGTAGTTATATACTCTTCTTTAAAAACTAGTATTTGGGGTAGGCAAAACTTAATCTGATTACGTCATACAAATTTAGTTGTATCTACCAATCCAACTTTCCGAAATTTGTTAGTTTACGATAACACGAAAGTAAATTTAGTCTTTTGTTACATCATTAATGTTTCTGGATTTACCTACAAATTCACCTAAAATACTATTTGTTGAAAACCTTGTTCTGCAACTCGAAGTATCTTTAAAATATGTTTTAATACATACCTTATCATTATAATACTGAAATAACATTGAAGAGAAACAAGATTTTTGAGTTGTACCTTAGTAATATAATCCAGCAAGCATTTTACCATTTGCATCAATAACTTAAATAAATGTACTGTATAAATATGTAATTTCTTCTTTTATTTCTATATCTGTACCGTAATTAAATTAAATTCCATTATCATTTAGATTTTCAATACTTATAGTTGTTTGAGCATTATTTTCAAAATTTTTATCTTATGAATATGTATATTATTATGCGTGAATATTAATAGCGCCTGGAATTGAGTTTAAAGTAGTGAGCATTTAATCGTGATCACTAAACTGTGTAAAACAATACCAAGTATCAATTGTACACTTAGTTGGACTTGACTGAGCTTAAATAGATAGTTCATTTCCAAAACTTGTAATTTCAGCTTAAAACATGAATTAAATAGATTGCAGAATATTATTTTCTTAAATTTTGAGTCTAAGCTGAACATTTATGTTTTCTTTGAAGTATTCAACAAATTTTTTGATACTAAGTGCATTTGTTGGATCACCGTTAGTGCTCGAGTTGAAGAATTTTACTTACGAAATATCAAAATCTCCAGTAACGTATCCGTTGAAGGGGCCTGTTGGGTTTGTGGGCACAATAGGGATGCTAATCCATGATATATTGAAGTATTCAAGTTGTACGCTGATGCTTTTATCTATTTGGCAGTTTAGTGGAACTACTGATACGTTGAATGCGTAGTCTCTGTCAACTGAGAATCTCACGTTGTCCCAGCATCTTCTCGCGTCCATGCTTACGTGTTGAATGACTGGGATGACGCCTGGGTAGTAAAATTATGAGTTGAAGCTGATTACATAGTCGGCGGATGGATTCTCCTTAATTTGATTGTAATTGACAGCATCCAGTTGGAATTTGACGGACACAGTTTCACCCGGCTGTAAAAATTAAACAACGGTGCTCATTGAAGTGGGAAGGGTGAATTTTTAAAACGAGAGGACCGTTTTCATTTTCTGGTTGAAGTAGTTCGCACATTTTTAGTTCACGTTGGCGGTGAAGTAGAACGCGGTCTCGGATTCAATTCCCACTAGTTGCACTTTTTCGTTGAAACACTGGTACTCGGCGGAAAGCGCAAATACGACAAATAGCATTTGGGAGAGGTAAACGAATAGGTATAATTTATATGAAGATGTGATACTAGTATGGATAAAATTAGACAAATGATAGATTTGTATAAGATTTACAAGTGTGTTAATTATTTAATGGATATGATACTGGACAATATTTAAATCTTTGATATTTGTTAGAGTTTGAATTTTCGTTATTTCTTATTTAATTTTAAATCTTTTCTTAGCTTTCATAACAATACTATTAATGTTACTATTAATGGTAAGTAAAATATTTAAATGAAGTAACACTTTAATTAGATGACAATTATAACAAATATCAAGTAAAAATAACAATGTCATTCATTTAGCTCTTTAACAACATCTTTGGTGATATAAACTGAGTTGTCAAACACAACTTTTTTGTCACCTGTCTCATTCTGCTCGTCTTCATCTAACTCTTCAAAATTCTAATGAATACTCTAACTTAAGAATAACATTTTGTTCTCTTGCATATTCACTATTTTCCCATTGATTTTTTCAACATTTCCTTTAAGTTACATTATTTCTTAGTTAACAATTATAAGCGCTTCTTATAATTCATTGATAATAAATAAGGTTTCGTTAGGTTCGTTTAGCTCTTTTAGTTTACTTCCTGATTTAATTTACTCAAATTAGCTACTAATTTACTTAATTGAACAACTGTTTTAGTAAGTATGCGGTCGAAGATTAATTGAGTTGAGAGGTTTATTTTATGTTATTAATTTTGTTGAAACGAAATAATGTTAAGCTTGTCAGTATTTCCACTTCGCACCTAACAAAAATAATGCCAACAATGAATGAAAGCATCTATGAAACCCATACATAATTATTTACTCCATAATTCTATAATAACATTAAAACTTTGACAGAAGTAAGAAAAATGTAGAAATATGGAGGGCATTCTAGATTAACTAAATCAGAATTCGATAAATACTTAATGATACTATTTACAATGATGATATCAGGTAAAGAGCGAGGATCTGTCAAAGATAATTGGTCTAAGAACACTAAAATACGCAATTAGTTTATAGCTGATGAAGTTGGAATGTCTTGCAGAGAATGGGAGGAAATACATTCTAATGTCTGTTATGGTCATATTAAATTGTTATTAGATTAACCTGAAGAAGAAATCGATAATTTAGAAGAAATCGACAAATTTAGACGGTATAGAATCTGATGAAGAAGAATCTGAAAATTCTGACTATGAATATGACGAAGATGATCTAGAAGAACTAAATAAAATATTTAATGATCATGAAGAAGAAGTTTTGAGCTAAAATAAACCTGGTAATGCAAAAAGTAGAAAACTTTAACCATGATATATACAAAATCAAAATTTGTGAAATAACCCTGTTAATTGTAAGAATTTGTAAGTTCTCGTGGTATTCCCAGAGAACAACCTGAAATAGTTCGTTACTACAATAATAATTATAAAGGAGTTGATTATAGACCAACTTACAAAAAATATTAAGTTTCCAGGACGATGTACTCGTTGGACCACAAGGATGTTTATTTATTTTATGTAAGTAATATTAGTTAATGGGTTTTCTTTGATGAAATTATTGCATCCAGAATATAAAGAAATTAAAATAACGGATTATATTGAAAGCATAATTGATTAAATGAAAATAAATCTAACAAAATATGAAATTAAAGCTACACCACGAAAAATTGAAGGTTGTAACCAACCAGTAAGCCCAATTAAAGAACCAGTAATAGAAGCATATAAACACTATCATGTATATACAAAAGTAAGTGCGTAATGTGTCGGCTGCAAATAATGTAATAGCAGATATGTGTGTTCGTGCAAAGGATATCATTTGTGTCCAGAGTGTTATAAAACGCATATTAGTGAATAAAATGACATAAGAGAGTACACACATTTATAAAAATGAATAAAGTGATTTAAAATACGAATAATATGTTTTAATATATATTGAACACGAAAATAGTAATTTACCTATTAAATGGTTGAAGTCGATTTCGAGAATTTTGTTAATTATTTGCGAAGTGGAAATACTGACAAGCTTAACATTATTTCGTTTCAACAAAATTAATAACATAAAATAAACCTCTCAACTCAATTAATCTTCGACCGCATACTTACTAAAACAGTTGTTCAATTAAATTGGCGTTAACTGCCTTGTAGCTCATCTTGTTGTATTTTTACTATTTCACTTAATAGGTTGGATGTATTTTTCTCAAATTATTATTGATTTCCAATAGCATTTGTAAATTTGTTTTGTAGCTCGTCCAGTCTATTTACAATTAAGGCTACAATTTATTCGATCTTTTCAGCGTCTTGTGCTTCATTCTTTTACATGTGTTCAATGAATGATTGAGGAATCTACTATGTTAGATCCACACTTATAGTTCTGGTTAGATAATTATTTTATTAGCTTTCCATTTATTGTATACGTGATTATATGATTGTTAATTATTTATTAACTTCATCATTATTGTTGACAGATAAGCTATCAATCTTAGAAACTAATAGTTTAACTATTTACTCAATTTTTTCTCCATCTAATTGCTCGCTATATATAATACCTTCTTGAACGGTGGTTATTTCTTTTTTCAAAGTTTATATCTACTGTTAACAAGTATTAAATTCGTCACATTTTTGAGAGGTTAGTTGGAGTAGTTATATTTATTTACTCAAATTTACATATTGTTACTATAATTCTTGAATCTCTTTTTCTATGTTTTGTATTTCTATTTTTTACTACTCTTTTTATGTTTAGTCCTAAATGATATGTTAAATTTGTTCTTTTAGTTATAAAACATGTTATGAGACTTAATCCACTTCATTTTAAGTGTGTTGATAGTCTTATTTTAGTATTTCAATAATACGTTCCTCATTATTATTCATAAGGTAAGTTTTTATGTTTTCTATTTCAAGCTAGTGTTTTGTTTGACATAATGCAAGTGAAGCGATTTATTATTTAATATCTTCTGTAATAGTAGACACATTTACTGCTAATTCTTTAGTACTTACTTCTTAATTGTTTTATTTACCAGTGATCCTATTAAGTTTTTCATCAAGCTCTAATAGTTATTGGTCGATAATACTTGCTTTGTTGGCTTCGTTTTCTTGTATTTATTTTCCTTGATTAATAAGCTGGTTAATGATGTTAGTATGTTGTGTATCAAAATCTTTGATTTCTTTTTGTAGTTCAATAATTTATTTATCCTGATTCTTCTTTTCAATTGTAGTTTGTTACATTTTTTCGTCAATTTCGTTCATTTTCGCAGATATTTGTTTTTCGAGCTCTTTATTATTTTCTTATTTATTCTGTTTGTTTTCTTTGATTTGTTTTTCAAGTTCAAATTTGTTTTCTTCCGTTATTTCGCTCATTTTCTTCTGTTCTGTTTGTATTTTTCTTATTTCTTTCTTCATTGCCGTTATTTCATTTGCATTTAAATTTTAGTTTTCCATCTCAATTTTTAGTTGTTGAATTTGTTCTTTCATTTCCATTATTTCTTTTTGAACTACTTCCGTTTCTTTTTTCGAATCTTAGATTATTTTGTTTATTTCAATATTTTGTTTGAGTTCGTTTATTTCCGTTTGAATCTAGCTTATGACCAATTGCTGTTCGATGTCGTTCCTTTCGTTTTTCATCACCAGTTCCTGAATTTGGTAGTTTTGGTTCTTGACCGAATCCAGTTGCGTTTTTACCACTTCAAATTATTGTTGATTGTTTTCGAATTGCTATTCGTAGTAGATTCTGTCGTTTTTGAACTAAGTCTGAATCTGGCCAAGCAACTACTACGATGATTCGGGCTGTGATAGTTTTTATGCAATCTTTTAAAAGTTCGACTTTATTTTCGAAAACGCCTCGTCGTACTGCTCGTCAAAAAGGGATAAACGAGCCTCCATTGAAATTCTAAAATGCTCGTCCTGAGACTTTACGTTCTTAAGAAGTGATGTGTTCTGCTAATTCAACAAAGCAGTTTAATTTTTGAGCTCACTCGTGAGTTTCTGCATCTTCTGCATCTTTATCTTCTGCAGAGTTTGATTGCGCAGAATCTTCCGCAAAAATAACGTTTGCTGCTTGTTCTACGCTACTTGTGTCTACTCCAAGTTAATCGAAGTAAGCAAACGAGTCTGCTTCTACGGCTTCGGCTCGGACTAAAGCAACGAATCGAAAAAGTGGGATTTCGCATCGGATTACTTCTTATAGTCAGATTGCTTTGCTGTATCACTAAACTGCGCTATTTTAGACGCATTTGGCTAGGCAGGCTTTTCATAAAGACGCAGCGCCTCGTCAAACTAGGCTAAATCCGCAGGATAGTGCGGCTTTTCGTTCAATTATTTCATTAATATATTCGTTGGTATTTTTGATTGTACAACTCTTTCAGGCGAATTTTTAGGTCTGTTTGCTACATTTTTCATATGTGGAGTGTAAAAATTAAAATTCTTAAATAAATCGACAATAATTTAAATTAATATTATGTTCCATTCCAAATCATCATTATTCAATCGCCCTTTATATATATATTCTTCTGCACCCCAAACAGAACCACAAATAAAGAGACGTTCCACAAATTCGATTTTTGACGGATAGATTAGCAAAACCGCTCTATACCAACTTTTAATAAATATTTCAACATCATCATTTGTCTTTCCCATCTATCCGTCATGCATCGAGAAAAAGTGCAAATATTTTTTACTAAACCGGCTAATTACCCCGGATTTTTAGAAAAATGAGTTTTATATCAGGTAGGTATATTACATCATAATTTATACTAAATAACTCTGACTAGTTGTTATTCTCTTATATTTTTCATATTGCATCTATTTTTACTTTAAACTCTAACATTTTGTGATTTTTAATGACACCTTTAAGTTTTGATGTCAATAATATATAATACGTTCGTAAATAGTTATTTACATTCAGATTCTAACATTTAGGATACTAACTACATCTGAATACTTATAATATAACGAATTATGCATGTCTTTAAGTAATAATATATGTGATATATGTAATAATCTTTATATGTTGTATTTAACAGTTATCTTATTTAACCACTTATCCCTATTTATAGCGAGTCTTTAGTCACTATGTATACTGTTAAGAAAAATATTTCTCAATTTAATGAAAAAGAGTTTAAATGCATCATTAATTTAGCATGTTTTAAAGATAAATATGCACGATCCTTTAGCACAATCCTTTAGCACAAAGTATTTAACTATATTAGCAATATGGTATCCGACCCGAAATCAAATAATAAGTACACTTTTGAAAAAATTTGTCCGTCCGGTTTTCTATTGGCCAACACACTTCCTGCCCGACGTTTTGTATAGGGTAACTGGCCTTACCTAAATCCCCTATACAAACACTCTAGGCTCGTAATAATATGACCCTAAACTGTGGGCTATCTTAGTAATTTTCATAGTTTTATTATTTGCTTATTGATATCTATTTTTAAACTAATCTAATCTAACATTTGTAAAGTGTTATTCATCTATTTTACTTGGATTTTAGAAGTATACTATTTGCTAAGTTTTATATATATAGTAGTTATATATAGTAGTTTTATTTTGCTGTAGCAATAGTAACCTGTCTTGCTTTTTTAATTGTAACGGTAAGTTATTCAGTTTATTTGTCAATTTTTTATATTAATGATTAAAACTGTCGTAATTGTTTTAATAAAGTTTAAACTTGTTTTAAGGTTTTATCTGTAGCTTTTTTCACCTCTTTTATATTTATGTTTGTTTTTAACTTACTTTACTCTTCTTTTTCAATTCTGATCTTTATTAGCTATTTAATTTCTGATCGTTATCACTTATTTAAATTTCATCTATTTCTTCAAAATCGCTATCATCAAGATTAATTTCTTCGAAATCACTTTCAAAACACTCTTCTAATTCTTAAATTTAATCATCTAAAAAAATATTAAAAAATTAATAATGTAAAGTCCTGCTTAGTTACTCCTGCTTAGTTAGTAAAGAAATCATGAAAATACCAATTGAAAATGAACCTGCGATAGAAATAACTGATTGAAGATATATTTAGATGAACAAAAAGAGCCATTTAGTTCGTATTTCTGAATTAGTTCTACTTGTACATTGCAAATTGATTTCTGGATAATAGAGCACTGTATTTTTATCAATAAATTTATATTTGTTTAAATAGTGGTTGAGTATTAGTAGTAGACAGATTTAGACATATCAAACACAACTTCCATATTATTTTTATTCAACGATAACTAATTAAACTTCTTCCACTCCAAACAATGAACTGTTGTAAAACTGTTTCTCTTGAGACTTGGTTCGAAGCGGCTATTTTCGATCGATCCACATTTCTTTTAAATCATTCTAAAGAGTATTCTGGTGAATCCGACTAAAACGGTCTTTACGCGATTCACCACTCAATTTTGAACAACTCAATTCAGTCACTTAAGGTTCTTCTTTAATTTGAAGGCGGAGCTCGGACCTTAAAACCGCTGGTTCAGAGTGGTGCATTTTTCGAGCCGAACCTCACCGTTTTGCAATTCAGCGTTATACATAACAATTACAATGTGATTTAAACGGTCCTTGATTACTTTGTTGACCTTAATTTCAAATCAACCCGAACTTTAATTTGGTTTATTAATAACTTGTCAATGCAAAACATGTCTTTGTACAAAAACGAGTTCTTCAAAAGAGAGGTTCGGAGTGGGAAATTCGTACAGTTTATCACAAACGCAGCATTTTTCGAATTTACACTGCAAAATTTCGAGGAAACGAACTAAAACGTGCTCGAGCAAATCTACGACATCAAAAAGTACCCAACCCGATAAATTGAAAGATTGGCTAAACTAATTAAAATGTAATACGATGTGAAACAAGAAAATATGATCAAAATACAAATTGGCATCGTGGCCGGAAAAGAATTCATGTACCTCACTCAAGACGGATCTGAAGAATGAAAATATTTAGATAATAATATATTATACAGTACAATTCAAGTAGACAATACTGTGTACTACAGTAGACAATACTGAGTACAAGTAATGTCTCTTGAACTTATATTTGAAAATTATATAATGAAATGATCGTGCACGATCTTAGTTTTCACTATTTTCACTGTTTTAATAATATGATAATAATACTGATTACAACTATAAGTATTCCAATTGCTATATAGAACGGAGCCCACGTGTTATTATACATTATTAGAACCTCTGTTGAAGGATTAACACACTGGGACCTAGTATATACAATGAGTGCAGAGTTTATTCATCACATTTGTGAGATGGAATGATATGATGCTCAGTTCTCAAAAGTATTTCGTGAAAAATGCGTAAAATTTCACTTCATTAATGATGAAAAAAGTCAATAATAAACAATGATAACATGTTGAGAACCGTGCTGACGGCTAAAAATGATTGATAAAGTACTATAAATTCAAAGCATAATAGTTTATTGAAACAATGACACTATATTCTCACATTATTATAAATATATTTTGTAACACCACATATCACCCGCCTTACAGCATCAAACGCCACACACGCAATTATAATACAACAATTATTATTTTCACACTGATTTTAATAAATTGCATTTCATGTAAATTTCATGTAATTAATGAAAGGATAACTATTTTCAATTAATTCAAAAATTAATTATATATTATCTTTTTTAATTACACATCATTAATGGCTGAATCAATTTTGATGTTTTCGTTTTTGTTTGAAAACCTCTAAAGTGCTGTTTTCCCGCATTAGACATTGTATGGGCGTCAATAATGACTTTACTAGCTTCCAACTATATTTTTGACCAATTTAGCTTATAGAATAACGGTTGCAATGTGTTAATTTCAAAATTATTGCAGTAATGAAAACCGGTTTAAGATCCAGATCGCAGTTTGAGTTTGGCTGTCATCAGTGAAAAGTTTTCAGAACACGTTTTCCCTTCGTACATGTCCTGGTACGTCGGGTCGTACTGGTCGCACGTGAAGCAGATTGTGGTTTTGTAGTTGCTGTAGTTTACTTCCTGAACGAAGTTGTAGAACCCCAGGAACTTGAACTGCCTCTGGTGCGTGTAAAAGAGAGAAATGTGGTTGCGGAGCGTCGGGTCCTGGTACTGCTTTCTGCAGCCGGCGTCGTCTTCGAAAATGATGGTGGCGCACATTTGGCTGTCGTATATTTTTAAAGTCTGCTGGGCGATGCAGCCCAGATACGCCTTTCCGTACTGGCTCACTTCGTAGAGAATATTCCTGCCCGCGTCCAAAAACGATAGCACGATTAGAGAGAAGGTGGTGTCGTTTACGAACTGGTTCTTCCTGAAGTTCTGGTATTCGCCGTCCGAGGCGAATTCAATCCCGACTCTATTGTTGTAGTCCTCTATCGGCAGCGTCTGCTGTTGTCTGTAGAACACGTTTTGCTGTTCCTTCTGGAACATGTAGTGGTCAAGGCGCACGTTCACGGCAGAAGACGTGTCGCACTTCAGCTCATTCACCAGCGTGTCTCTGATCTGCACGAACAAGCCGCTAGGCGTAAGTATCGAGTACAGATACATGCCCCAGTACGAAGAAGTGGGCGGGTCGACCGCCACGCAGTTCCAGGTGTCCACGGAGACTTTGTTGTAGATCGGCTGCTGTAGTATCGTTTGGACTCCGTTGGTTTGGAAGTAAATGCTCAGCGACATCGAAATCATCTATCATTTATGTAGTGGCTGTAAAATTCTTATAACTCGATTAAGGCCTGGGCCTTCTTAATTCTGTAAACGGTGATGTCTTTGAAGATTAGAGACGAGGCGTTGTACTACCCCTCTACGCAGTTTGAAGAGCATGGCTGGATTTGGATTTGCTCGTTCTGGTTGTCCACCACGTAATTCAGGTATATGCTTACGCTGTGCGTGAAGTCGATGTTGCAGCTGTTGGGCGCCACGACTATGTCTAAGTCTTCGTAAATCGTGTACTTCAGCGAAATCTCCTTCAGGCAGTTGGTTCCGTTGTACTTCACGTGTTCGATTGTGTTGATCGAGTTGTTCACCTTCACCAGGTTCACGTCGTACCAGAGCTCGTACATGGCGGAGTGCTTGTCGATTATGTGGGAGTAGTCTGAGTCAGATAGCTGAAACGTAACCACGATTTCCGAGTTAAATCGATACACGAAATTTACCTCGTCCTGCCCCGGTTTCGGAAACGAGATGTCGTCATAGTGCAGCTGGGCGACCACGGTCTTCCCTGGAAGATACATTTCGCACAGGTTTTCATTTGTGATCAGTTATAATCTTTCGAACGGAACCAAGTGGAGGTTAACTTGGTTGGTCAGAGAGTTACCTTGGATATAGCTTTTGGAAGAAAAACACTCGCTGAACGAGGATGAAACGCTTGATAGCAATGTATAAGTAATTATCATTGGAGTGATATTATAAATATTATATAATAGAAACAATTACTATATTATTAATTTTGATAAAAATTATTATTAAACTTTTGAAAATCTATGAAAATCTGAAAACAAAAAGAAGATTTAATTTCAATATTTGTTATAATTCTGTATAATTGATATTAAAATGACTTGTTGTTTGTATCCACTATATACTCACATATATATATTCATTTCACTTCCTCGAGACGGCACAAACAGACTTCATTGAGACTTTCGAAAGCAAAACATGGGCTCTCGCACGCCAGTGTTTCCACTTTCAAAACGGGCTCAACCCGTCATTTATGCCCACTCAGTAAAGACCCTCACATATATATATATGTAGACGTGATTTACGGTTATATTATCGGTGCATTTACACTCATTGTGTTGATAATATTTATATTAAAAGTATTCATTCGGCTTGGATATATTAATTTTAACTTAATCCTTTTAACTTACTTCTTTTTAGCACACTCTGTAAATCTGTTATTTATCTGTTATTCAAATAAATGTGCTCAATAATATCTATCAAATATTAATATATTAATATGGTATTCCTATATTATATGATTTCAGAATAATTCGTCTAGGTAATATTTGCTCCACAATATAATAAATAATATCAGTTCAGATGTAGAATATCTGTGCAGTCTTCGCTGGAGTTAGAAGGCGTGTCCAGCTTCTTGGGGCTTTGCTTTCGCTTCGTCGCCCTGGACTTGATTAGCAGGATAAACGTGATGGCAAGCGCGAGACAGAGGCTCACGGAAATCGAGACAACGATAATCGTGTTGCTTTTGCTCTTGGCTCCAGCTCCCTTCTGAAACGTGTAGCTTCGACCGTTTTGTTCTGCGATAACCCTTATGTCGTTCAGTTGCATAACGTCTATCACCATTTATTTCAAATCCGGGCCGAACAGACTTTCGTGAACTACCTTTCCGCGGTGCAGCACTTTTACGCTGGCTTCGCTTGGATCGCAGAGGCGCGTGAGCTAGATGATCATCCCGCTGGTAGCTAGGTTCGGCTTGAACAGGCAGCCGAAGCAGTGGTCCAGTTTTTGGTTCTGGTAGGTGGAGGCTAAAAGCAGGACCAACATTAGAGTGAAACTAATATTTACTGTTCATTATTTCGATACTCTCCATATATTACAATAATAATAAAAATTATAAATCAAATCTTTATCTTCTAGTTAATATTGAATTGAATACATCATATGTTATGTTAGTTAATATTATTGAATATACAAAATACTACACATTTATATTTTATATTATTAAATCTGGCCACATTTAGTATACTGTTATTGTTGTAATTAAGCTGTCCCTTTTTGAAAAAAACCGCGTACACACGCGGCCAAAACCAAATTATAACGCGGCAATCAAATCAAAACGTTAATTTTCGCGGTTATTTCCGCGGTTTATTTAAAATCCATTATATATAAATGGATGATTTATAATTGATTAACAAGTGTTTTACTGACATTAATCCTTCCATTATTACTATTTCACTTTACATTATTACTAAATTCAGTTATATTCATTAATTATCATATTTATATGATAGTACATTATGCATTACCTGTAATAATATACTATTAAATATATAATATACTTTAACCCCTAAAATTATACTTAATTATGATTATATAGATGATTCTAAAAGAAGTGAAATTATTTTCAATTTTTTTTGAATAACTATACAATTAATAGTATATTTATTGATATTTTAATTTCATTCATTCAGGTTTCAAGTATATTTTTGAATTCATTACTTTTTATAATATTTTTGAATTTGACTTAAAAGTCATTTTACTAATGTGTTAGTTTAGTCAAGTTGGTAGTATTTAGGTGTTATATACGTTTGGTCTCGGGTTCAACTCCAGGTAAGTGCAACTTTTCAGCCAAAACTAGGAAAACCCAAGAAAAAACGGCTAAAAACCGCGGTTCGGCCGAAATAGCTGCCGCGTGTGGTGCCGCGGAAAACCGCGTACCTAAAACCGCGGAAACCGCGTGTTTTGGGACAGCTTAGTTGTAATTCGCTGATGTACGTTATATATCAAATTCAAAGCTATTTTACTTTAAATAATAATTTACTACTTTTGATTTTCATTAATAGAACGGAATCAAATTTTAGTTTAACTAGATGATATGAGTGTGTATCTGTGACTCACTTAACTTAATGGTTTGAAGAAAACTATGAAAGTATTCGTTATTAAATCTTCATCATTATTTTGATAATAATTTATATATTATAGTATTTTAACTGAAAGCTGTATTATGATATAATTACACAAATATATTTTTTAAGTGTATTGTGAAAAGATGTGAAAAGCAAAAAATACTTAATATTCTTTGGAACTATACATAGTTATGAATAATATTTAAATTATTTCATTCCAACTTATTTCATTAATTCATGTCGCCACCTGTCTGCAAGCATAATCTCGAAATTATAAATAACTGTGTGTGATTTATCCTGTATTTTTATCTCAGTAACTTAGATAGTTACATGTCTTATAAAATTGTATTATAGTATATTGAATTTGTGCTTTGATTTAGTGATTCTGTAGCTATTTTTCACTTTTAACTTCAGAAGTTTCTGGTATTTGACCCATGTTTAAGAGCCGACATTGGTATGCCAAGCATTTTTATGTCATCATTTTTATGTCATCATTTTTATGTCATCATTTAAATGTCTTAACACGCAAACAGGAATTCCTAACTTATATAGTATCCTGGAATATCCCAACATTATAGCAAAATCTGCGTCGCCCATCACACCATAACCAAATAACAACTTGCTATATCATATATTTGGTTCGAACCCCTTCTTGTTCAAGAAACTGCTGGACTACTATATATTTAATATTCCAAGGGATAAGCAAATATTTAAAACCTTGTAAGCAGCAATAAAATATTAGTAGCATAAGTTGAATAATGGTGGTATATTATTCTTTGATATGATACTTCTTTCCTTCAGAATAATGATTTATATTTTCCTTTTTCACATGTATTAATAATTTTATAATTAAAATATAATTTTAATATTTATTTCCGTTAAAATAATTAATTCATTTTAGTATACACTTTTTATATTTAGCTTAACATATATTCTTCATTATATTCATTTCACTTCCTCGAGACGGCACAAACAGACTTCATTGAGACTTTCGAAAGCAAAACATGGGCTCTCGCACACCAGTGTTTCCACTTTCAAAACGGGCTCAACCCGTCATTTATGCCCACTCAGTAAAGACCCAATAGGGTATTCTTCATTATATATTTTAAAACATACAAATATAGTAAATTGAGTAAGAACCCTGAAGTGGAAATATATAATAATTTTTTAAATACTGATATATAATAAGCAAACACATATTATAAAATTAACTAAAATAGTTCACAATTTCATACCGCATATATTATTTATAACTTGTAAATATTGTAAAGCTTTTTCAATATGTACTTATCAACTGTGTTCACTCAGCTTTGTTCATTATGCGCTTTAACTAACTTCATCAACCGACATTTAAAGCGCAAATCAAATATTATCATTAAAAAATTAGCTTTTAGCAAATACAACATCTCGTGGTTTTGTGATATATCATCAAGTATATAATTACTAAATATATACATGTATTAACTTTAATTTAACCTGAAAGTAATTCATGATATTACCGGATGTAATATATATAATTCTTGAGAAATTATATAATGCTATGTTATAGAGCTGTACGTTATACAAATATCTTTACAAGCATAATATTCTGCGAAAGAATAACGTACTGAATACAGATTTAAATGGAAATATTATCATTACTTAAAAAATAGCTTTTAGCAAATACAACATCTCAAGATAAACCACAACTGAAACATTTTTAACGTTTTTAATCTATGATTCCATTTCCAGCTAAGTAACATTCTTAGAGTAAAGATATAAATATAACTTCATTCATTTCTAAAAGAATAATGCTGTAGCTTATTTCAAAGACGTATCATTTTAATGTCTTAACACGCATATGCTACTCTGTGAAGGAAAACGTACCGAGCGCAGCTTTCATACTAATCTCATTAACATAGAAGGAACGGAAACAGGAATTCCACAAAAGGGGGCATTATATAGTATCCTGGAATTATAATATCAATTAATTGATATTAATTCCAACATGTATAATATATAATTCACATATTGTTGATAATAATTATGTAATGTTGTAATACATAACTGTAAATTATAAAATGATTAAAGCGTCTCACTGCATTCTCTTTTCGATCTCCTTTATCACCTTCTCCAGGAACCGCCGCTCCACCGCGAAGCTGTCCATCGTCGCGACCTGCGACATCTGCTCGTCCACCAAGACCTCGACCGGCACGACGGCGTCTTCGTCTTCCAGGCGCTGGAGCCGGTACCTGTACAGCGCGAGCTGCCTCCGCTGGTGGGCATCCGTGAGCTGCCTCTCCACGAAGACAAACCGCAGCCGCTTCTGTTCGTTCGTGAGGTGGCTCAGCTCCGGGACGTCCAGGCGCCTCCACTTCTTCCCCAGCACCGCCACGTGCGCGCAGAGCAGGTAGGTCTCGCGGGCCGTCCACTTGTAGTTCTGCGGCGTCTTCGGCCTCAGGCTGGTGGCCATGGACTTCAGCTGGTTCAGGGTCCGGTCCGGGAACTGCTTCGCGACCGCCTGCCAGTCTGTCTGCCCTGACGCCCTGCCGGCCTGGACCATGCCGAGGAGCTGGGCCTTCTGCTGGGCCGACCAGGGCTTGTACTTGGCTTGCATTTGGAGTGGAAGTATAAGAATGGAGGTGGCTCGGATCATGGCCGGAGCGCGTAATGGGAACTATGCGCGTGAATTTTATTTTACGCATGAATCAAATTTGAGAGGCAATTGAATTTGGCTTTGTTCTGGGCTTGAATGAAGTGCAACGGCGAAATGGATGGTAAATGTCAGCGGCTAGAAATTAAATCTCTGGAGACACGGATATAATTCGCTCTTTCCAAAACGCGATGGGAGTGATTCTGCGCAGTTAACTTCAAATATTTTGAAGTATTTAATCTGAATCAAATTTGAATTAAATTAATACAATATTCAATGTTGAATAGATATTATGTTTTTGATATAGAATGCGTTACGTCATACGAGAAGAATAGTAGAATTGTGTTAAATCTTAACTTAATCCAAAATCGAATTACTAATTCCAACTCGGTTCAATATTATATCTCATGATCAATCAAGGCACTATCAATATCTCACTAGTTCAGGTCGTCCAACAGAAACGCGAACTGCTTGGTCTCCAGGATGTTGAAGCGCTTCGGCTCTTCGTCTCTCTGCTTTCCACTATTTGAATATAATTAATATTCAAAATATTAATATAGTTTTATCATTATTAGAAAATATATTTCCACTCCCGAAATGATACGATATAAGAAACCTAAAATATAGATGCCATACAGGGGCTTTTGATATTTATTACAATAATTACACAAGTTTATGAAAAAGTATTAGTTAATATTTTTTCAGACACTATTTATTCTCATATTCATAAGATAATCAAAATAGGTTAGTTTGCAAAAATTGGTATTTCGTTTTTATAAGGTTATACTCTCCATATAGAAATGAATCAAAAAGACTTTAAAGCAAATGCTAAAATTTTTACTGAGTACATATATATAATAAGAAATTCCGTTTATTATAACTTATAATAACATGACTCACTCAACAGACAGAATAGACTAACTTATATAGTATTAGCAGCCAGACATAACTATAAAATTTCTGTGGCGTATTTGTGATCTTAATTATAAAAGATGTGAATAAATATATATAATCCACGACAAATAAAATTTAATTTCACTCCAAAACAAATGTGAGAAGTTCAAATTTCGCAATTTTCAAATTTCATAAAGCGAGGTCTCTGGTAAAATTTTATCATTATAAAGGCTGAAACGGTCACCAAAGTTATAATACGTTATTTACTATAACATAAAATGTACATCTTACTAATTACAAAATCGATTTTGACGAATTCAAAGAAATATCTGCCTTTAATTCTCGATCGCCATAAAATACATATATGACACGACAACTCTTTGAGAAACAAAGAATTAGCTCAATTGAAGCTAATTGAAAGTTTCATAATTATTTGGTCCTAAAAGAGAGCAAAATTAATATAGAAAGTAACAATAAAGTCAATTATCTGAGAAATTTTTAGATATTTTAAAATTAATCCGTAGATTATTTATTGAAGGTCATTATTGAAGAACAAAATAGAGAAACAAGTTTAGTTTAAGTTTACTCTATTTAGAACTAAGATAGAAATTAAGCACTAATTTTGTGAATTCAAGTTTTGTTTATAATAGAGTTTGATAATTTTCAATAATAATTTTGTAACTTCTACATATACTTCTAACAATTATTTAAATTTGTATTATATATTTGAGAATTTGAAAAATTCTGTTTCCGCCCACTTGTATAAAATGATTAAAGCGTCTCACTGCATTCTCTTCTCGATCTCCTTTATCACCTTCTCCAGGAACCGCCGCTCCACCGCGAAGCTGTCCATCGTCGCGACCTGCGACATCTGCTCGTCCACCAAGACCTCGACCGGCACGACGGCGTCTTCGTCTTCCAGGCGCTGGAGCCGGTACCTGTACAGTGCGAGCTGCCTCCGCTGGTGGGCATCCGTGAGCTGCCTCTCCACGAAGACAAACCGCAGCCGCTTCTGCTCGTTCGTGAGGTGGCTCAGCTCCGGGACGTCCAGGCGCCTCCACTTCTTCCCCAGCACCGCCACGTGCGCGCAGAGCAGGTATGTCTCGCGGGCCGTCCACTTGTAGTTCTGCGGCGTCTTCGGCCTCAGGCTGGTGGCCATGGACTTCAGCTGGTTCAGGGTCCGGTCCGGGAACTGCTTCGCGACCGCCTGCCAGTCTGTCTGCCCTGACGCCCTGCCGGCTTGGACCATGCCGAGGAGCTGGGCCTTCTGCTGGGCCGACCAGGGCTTGTACTTGGCTTGCATTTGGAGTGGAAGTATATGAGTTGTAAATGCATGTGGTGTTTTTGGTGTGTGATATACGCACTGTGTGGGTGTATTTGATTTTATGCATGAATCGAATATCATAATGTATTATCTAATTTAGTTGAAAATCAAATATCTAAATTGATATAATTCGCAGTTAATGTTACAGAAATGAGAATGCAAAGAATATTCAAGTGAAATTTGAAATGTGTATTTAATCTGTAAATCGAATTCATGTTGGGGTAATTTATGAAAGTGGCAAATTAATTATTCAGCAGGATATCTTTCAAGGAATGAATTGAATTCACCAAACTGAACAATATTAAATTCTTTAACTTAATCCCACATCAAATTGGTTGTTATTTTATGTGGTTTTGTGATATATCAGGATGATGAGTACTTCCGTTCTAAGCAACCGGTAAACGGTATGAATTAGATATTCTACAAAAAATTATACTATGATATAATAAGCATGATTTATAAAATATTGGAAATCAAAATTCACTACTTTTATCGAATTTATTTTTACAGCTTCCTTCAGTTCGTCTCATCCTCTTCTGCAGTAGTATATTGAAACGAAGTTGTAGGTTCAATCAATAAATATAAACGCCCTTATGTTATACCTCTAGACTATGTTAGTCAAATATACCAGGAAAATCAGACCCTGGTTTTAGTGTGTTTATAATTAATAATTTCGATAAAATAAAAATTTATTCGTCGCACACTTTCAATGGGATAAAAGTTGTTATATGCAGTCAGTGATTATAAATAATAATTTTGTACCTTAAATTCACTCAATACACTGGAATTTTTACAATTATGTTTGGTAAGGGATATTCTTGTGGTATCTAATTCACTATGTTGCAACATGTCTTGAAGTTCATTTTTCGGGCATTTTGATACTAATTATTATATATTCGTGTTCTTGATGATATCCGTAAATTTCTGGGAGAAATTAATTTTTTCACTCCTCTGACGGATTTGGTCTCCAAAGTAACTTTCAGGGAACCTAACAAGAATTAAAACCTAAATAAATTCGCTTGCTCTAGAGCCTTCTGATAACTTGGTGGGAAGGCTCAGCCAGATTATAATTATTTAAATGGGAAAAGAGGCCAAAAACAGTGATTTTAAAAGTTCACCGTACAAAATGGCATGAGAGCCCGGCAATTGCTCTTAAACAGGTAGAGAATAAATATTTGATAATTGTAGATGATACAATAGTGATTTTAAGTTTAATTTTGAGGGAAATTCCCGACACAGTTAAGAAATCATTATTAAAAGTGCCAAAAACACCAAAAAGTGACCATTTTAGGTCTCTCTTCTTAATTTTGATTTGACCATCTATAATTCCTGAACTACCTGTATATATCCAACGAAAGATTTTCAATAACGAAAGCTAGGAAATACCATTTATAAATACATTCAAGTTTTTCGGAACAGTTTGCTAATATTAGGTAGTATTTATGTTACAAATTATAAAATTAAGTAATTAACAAAATAATTTCGTTATAAGTTATTTTGTATTGTGAATTTTAGTATATTTCGCAATAAGCATTGCTTTAGGCTTAATTGAACAACTGTTATTTAATAATCGCGGAAAATATTTGCGAGTTCAAGGTCTAAAAATGCATAATTGTAGATATAAATCAAAATAACGTTAAGTTTGTCAGTACCAGTCCACCACTTTTTGATAAATTTTTGTCAATTTAAATATATCACCTTTTTATTGTTTAAATATGCTATATTAAACAAATCAGATAATACAGCAAATACATTTTCTGATATTTTAGTCTTTAATGAAAGTTAAATACATGAAAATAGTCATATTTCTTTCATTATTTGTGGAGTGGATATACAAGCTTAACATTCCATTTCAAATTAATTAATAACATAAAATAAACCTCTCAACTTAACTAATTTTTGACCGCAAAAATACACCTGTTCGTTCATAAACGAAAAAAAACGAGATATTTTGCAGTTTTCTCTTTCTTTTTGAAGGTTTGATAGGGGGAAATCTTGAGTCAATATCTAAAATAGTTACTGTTATTTTATTTTTAATTTTTTGGCGATGGATTCTAAAATCATTACATTTGATTAAGAGTGAATAAAAATGTTACATTTTGAATTTAATTAATTCTAAATATAAAGTATCCACTTCAACTAAATGTTTATTATATATTGAATTATTTATAATTTAATAATTAAAATTAAAATTATTCAACATATTTATTCATAATAACTATATGTAGGAATATTATGGATGTACTTATCTTATTATCTAAATTTTAATTAACCCAATATATATAAATGTAAACATGTTAATAATCAAACAAAATTTATTCATTGCCGACTAAATTTATTCATTATTGATAATAATAGTTATATAATAATCAATAATTAAGTATTTATAAAAATACGTAAGTACGAATATATAGCTTATATGAATTTTATACTCATATTCAATTGTAATATAAATATTTAAATCAGAATTAATATTAAATATATCAATTCGATGAGTCCAACATTATTTTTATGATTTTAATTTGTGATTCACACTGGTTTTATGTAAATGGCTCATTTTGGAGTGAATGATTAATATTTACATACTTAAATTTACATTTACGATATAGTAAAATCTTAATCGTGTAGTGTGTTTTTGCATTTCAAATTTTGTTCTAACTTCACATATCACCATAATTATTAAATTTATGCATATCTATTTATTATTACACTTCTTTCTTAAAATTTCATAGATTTCAATATATAATTTTGTAAACACTTTCTTTTCATATACTTGATATAATTAACTATATTCTCATTCTATTTGCACAATTATCGTATGTTTTAAAGAAGAAATTGGCGATAGTTCTCTTTAAATTCAACCATCAATTATTTCAAACTATAGATAGCAGATTTGTGGGAGAACCAATATTATTATAGAATTAGACAGACATCCAGTTAAATTTGCGACTCTTTATCTCATTCCTGAGTTAAAATAACTGATTACTTAAGAAGGAGTGGGGGCGCCCAAATGGTCAGGTTTTGGCGGGTAAATGACGACGGTCTCATGTTTGGAAGCTGTGAAGTAGATGTTCACGCTAATGAATACAATATAAATGAATATAACACATGTATAAATTTTTCATATTATTTTCAAATCAAATCAGACCATATAAACGAACAGGTAAAAATACTTTAACTCTGTTCAATTAATCTTATGTGAGACATAAAAATAGGACCTGAAAATATAATAGTCGTTTTACTAGTTGCAACTGGAATTCTAGTTTTAATAATAAAAATGCTTGTATACGCCGATTATTTATTCAAAGATATAAATAGTTTATTAATTAAATGTTTATTAGATTGTAAGTGAAAATTTTTTTTATATATCGGCTCACTCTTTTGTGAAAATAATAGTGAAAATATATATATCGGCTCACTCTTTTGGTACATCTCAAAAACATCCACTCAATAATCAATTACTTCAATCACAAGAAACATTAAAAAATGATGTATTCATTTTAACGCGTTCTTTACTCCTGTACATAAAGGACTCTATATTTTCAGTGTTAATTATTTGAGATGTCATCAAATTATATCAATTCAGAAATGATAGTATTGTTTTATACTTTATCGTGTTATTACTGTGTTATTAATATTTATATAACATTAATGTTAGGTTATTAAATTTTCAGAGATGATGGGTGTGGATAAGATAGTTATAAGATATTACATCTACTGTGTATTTATACTTATTAAGGATATATTCATTGAGGAATAGTATTTAATGTATTCTCTGAAACGGTATGTTATATTTACAACTAAATATTAAGTTGTCATTAAAGGTTAAACGTTTTAATTAGAAATTATTTCTGGTGAAGTTATAGTGTTTATATATGTTTATATTTCACTATTTATTTCTTTCTATTTATTTCAAATTACAGTGGTGGGCCCTCGAAATGCTTTTTTGAATTAGGAAGAAGAATGAAGTTTATTATTTGAATCTTACTTATATCACTGCCCGGCTCAATAATGAGTGTGTTCTCCCTCCTCATCAATACACTCATTAACTCTATTTACTATTGATTTGTAAAGTGCTTCAATCACATCAAGGCCTGGTTGAGCCTTGGATAGCTGTGCTACAATAATTAACGTATATAACTCTGTATATACTTCAATAATAAGTTTCAACTTTACCTAACGTTGTATAATTTAACAATAAAGAAAATTGATTTCTCATTATGAAATGGAAGTGGAAGATCATAAGTAAAATAACTGTTGTTTTAGAGTAGCATCAATATATTATTTAATGCTGGGCCCGACTAACCCACTTGATTCCATTCTTCAAGAAACAAAAAGGCATTCATTATTTGAATATTGAGAATGAAAGCGACTGTAACTACCTGAATTATAATTCTAATTAAGCGAAGTACCAATACTTCATCTTGAGCTCCCGGTTGAGATTGAAAGAAAAAGTCCTCCATTGTTTTTCGTGATTAAGAAATACCTAAAATCGTTTAGATTGACCCAGGTGAAGATGAATATGGAGGTCCTCTGTAGGTCCAGTGCTTGCGCTACTAGTTATAAATTACATATTGCGTCCGTATACCAATCATTGGATCCTCTTATTCTTTTCTCCAATCAGGCTTAACTACCATATATTTTCGAGATAAAATCTTTCATAAATTAGTTTTGTTGACTAAAACGTAGAAATTACACAGGGACATCTTAAACAAGTGATATAACTAGTTCAGATTGGTACAATATTTTATGAATTCCTCCGTTGAACCCAGAAATGAAGAGAATACAAACGCTTCAGAACTGCCTAAGTTTGTTAAGTGAATTAGTTGACCTTCCCTAAACATCTTCTACCGTGTTTATTTTTGTCATTGCCGTCCTTTTATTGCATGTGGTAATTTCTATTTTTCCTTTTTGGAATATTAAATACCGACTTTGAATAGTCGATTATGGTCTAATACGATCGAAATCATATTTTTGGCCCTCTTGTGTTAATGAGTAGTTCATGAATAATCTCCAACTTGAGATTATTTATTGGAATTTGTCATCCGCATTAGAAGTGGCAAAATATTTTAATATATAATTACTCACATAGTAAACAAGAAAAAGCAATTCCACCTCCCATAACTGTATAAAAACAATTTTTTTAATTGATATTTTCTATTATCTATTTCTGAAATTATCTTAATGTATGAGACTAAACTATTTAAAACGTGTTGTTCTCATGTATTTTATTGAGTTGTTCACTTTTTGTGTTCTCTCTTATGCATGATAGTTTTGATTTTCAGGTTACTGTTATTGTATAGATGTTTAAGATGTACCTGAGTGAGCCGACATACGTTCAGAATGTCACGAGTCCCTTGGATTGACTCGTTCCAGGGACGGTTTCATTCTGAGAGATTCTGTTGAGGGTGTCCTCAAGTTCAATCTCTATAACGATTTCATCGTTGTTGGTTTGCGCTTTCTTCGCAGATGACTAGGCTGCTTAAGCTGTTCTTTGTACTTCAGTATCGAAGTGATTCAAGTTGTTTTCTTTTGAGTAACTACTGTACTTTTCAAGTTTTTATGATTCCATGTATATGGTCCAAAAGCTTAGAGATTTGAACAATTTATCAGGTTTGCAGTATCGACTCATTTCAATAATTGAACGTGGATCCATTTACAACCATGGTGTTATTATTATTGGTATAACGTTTTTGTTGTCAAAGATTTTGCCATATTTCTCGATTTTTGTTTTGTACATAGCAAGTGGGTTCTTGCTGACTGAGAAATCAAAGGTTTGATTATCTTTGGTGACTATGTCTGGTTATAACTTGGATTATTCATCGTCATTAACTTGTCTAGCTGTTCTACATACCATTGGGTTGTGTTTTTTATCAATTATATTGATGATATTGCTTACTTGAGCATTGTGTATTTACTTTGTCAAACCGTTCATAGTGAAAATAATTTCATAAACAAAAAATAAAAGTCTTCATTTATTAATTTTACATATATTTGATTATATAAAATAATATTCACTCCACACAATGAACTTACTGTAAAAGTTTAGTTCTTCATAACTAGAATTTGTGAAAGAATAAAACAACAATACGCCTCCAACAAAGAGTAAAAAGCCTAAGACGAACTAGTAGGTGAAGCCGTAGTTACCAATAGACCAGTCTTCGATTTTACCGCTTTTGCGTCAGATAGTACCTTACAAGGTGGATTTGACTGTTTCGTAATAAATTTTCGAGTTAACAGTAAAGAGGCCTGAATTCGATGTGCATAAACTTGATATGGAGTCAGTAGGTCAATCAACTGTGAATATGATTTCATAGCGTTCTGGTGCATCGCTGAAGCTGCTTTATATTGACGAGTATAGTCAGAAGCCGCATTAGTTCATAGAGACGAGTTCTTTTAATCCAACTTTGGTGCAGATTGTGCAGCCTTCAGTTCTACTTACGCCATACCCGTAGTCTGCGTTCACTTTCAATAACATCAAGTACTCTTCACTGAAATATTTTGTGCTGGATTTTATGAGTGAGAACGCGATCATCTCCCTCTCCATTCCCGTTGACGACGAGCTCTCCCCCTTCTCCTCCGGCTGCTTCAAGGAGCTGAACGAGTACTTCCACTCCTTCATTGTGTTCAACTCTAGTAAGATAGTAACAATAATTTTTGTGAACGAGCTGAACCTGGAAAACAGCCTGAATTTTAACAGGAACTGCCAATTCGCGCCCGTTTTCAAGATGAACTTCAATAAACTCTTCACCAGTTAATCACATTATGCAACTTTTGGCCCAAAACTGATTTAAAAGAACTTCAAATTAATGACCGAGGTGACCGGATTCGAACAGTTAATGACTTACTTTGAACAGAACAAGGTCAAAAGGGTGCCCATTTTAATCGTTAATTAATAGCCGAGCTAACAACAGCTAGATTTGTACCGGATAGCATGCGACTACGTTGGATTCCACACGAGCATGATCTACAACCAGTACAAGAACAAGGTGTTCCAAATCGGGAAACTGGCACTCATCAACACCACCATAATCTACGACCCGCTGTATTCTGCCGAGAGCTCCGAAAATCAATCTGAATAATCTGAACAAGAACATGAGTAAGAACTGAAAATCGAAATAGACCCAGAGCCGAACCAAACCGAGTCTGAGCAGTACAAAGAACTGGCTCTGTAACTGACCACCTTCAAAATAGACTTCACGTACCAGATCCAGCAGTTCCAGCAGACGCTCAAGTCACAGTTCGACGAGATCCAAGAAGAGTTTGCGAGGACCCAGAAGCAGGCGCCTAAGGTGGACGAGACGCTCCGGGCAGAAGTCAACAAGCTCAAGGCCCAGCTGGACCAACTGATGAACCAGCGAGACGAAGAGCCGAAGCGCTTCAACATCCTGGAGACCAAGCAGTTCGCGTTTCTGTTAGACGACCTGAACTAGTGAGATATTGATAGTGCCTTGATTGATCATGAGATATAATATTGAACCGAGTTGGAATTAGTAATTCGATTTGGGATTAAGTTAAGATTTAACACAATTCTACTATTCTTCTCGTATGACGTAACGCATTCTATATCTAAAACATAATATCTATTCAACATTGAATATTGTATTAATTTAATTCAAATTTGATTCAGATTAAATACTTCAAAATATTTGAAGTTAACTGCGCAGAATCACTCCCATCGCGTTTTGGAAAGAGCGAATTATATCCATGTCTCCAGAGATTTAATTTCTAGCCGCTGACATTTACCGTCCATTTCGCCGTTACGCTTCATTCGAGCCCAGAACAAAGCCAAATTCAATTGCCTCTCAAATTTGATTCATGCGTAAAATCAAATTCACGCGCATAGTTCCCATTACGCGCTCCGGCCACGATCCGAGCCGCTTCCATTCTTATACTTCCACTCCAAATGCAAGCCAAGTACAAGCCCTGGTCGGCCCAGCAGAAGGCCCAGCTCCTCGGCATGGTCCAGGCCGGCAGGGCGTCAGGGCAGACAGACTGGCAGGCGGTCGCGAAGCAGTTCCCGGACCGGACCCTGAACCAGCTGAAGTCCATGGCCACCAGCCTGAGGCCGAAGACGCCGCAGAACTACAAGTGGACGGCCCGCGAGACATACCTGCTCTGCGCGCACGTGGCGGTGCTGGGGAAGAAGTGGAGGCGCCTGGACGTCCCGGAGCTGAGCCACCTCACGAACGAGCAGAAGCGGCTGCGGTTTATCTTCGTGGAGAGGCAGCTCACGGATGCCCACCAGCGGAGGCAGCTCGCACTGTACAGGTACCGGCTCCAGCGCCTGGAAGACGAAGACGCCGTCGTGCCGGTCGAGGTCTTGGTGGACGAGCAGATGTCGCAGGTCGCGACGATGGACAGCTTCGCGGTGGAGCGGCGGTTCCTGGAGAAGGTGATAAAGGAGATCGAGAAGAGAATGCAGTGAGACGCTTTAATCATTTTATAATTTACAGTTATGTATTACAACATTACATAATTATTATCAACAATATGTGAATTATATATTATACATGTTGGAATTAATATCAATTAATTTATATTATAATTCCAGGATACTATATAATGCCCCCTTTTGTGGAATTCCTGTTTCCGTTCCTTCTATGTTAATGAGATTAGTATGAAAGCTGCGCTCGGTACGTTTTCCTTCACAGAGTAGCATATGCGTGTTAAGACATTAAAATGATACGTCTTTGAAATAAGCTACAGCATTATTCTTTTAGAAATGAATGAAGTTATATTTATATCTTTACTCTAAGAATGTTACTTAGCTGGAAATGGAATCATAGATTAAAAACGTTAAAAATGTTTCAGTTGTGGTTTATCTTGAGATGTTGTATTTGCTAAAAGCTATTTTTTAAGTAATGATAATATTTCCATTTAAATCTGTATTCAGTACGTTATTCTTTCGCAGAATATTATGCTTGTAAAGATATTTGTATAACGTACAGCTCTATAACATAGCATTATATAATTTCTCAAGAATTATATATATTACATCCGGTAATATCATGAATTACTTTCAGGTTAAATTAAAGTTAATAGATGTATATATTTAGTAATTATATACTTGATGATATATCACAAAACCACATAAAATAACACCAAAATAACAACCAATTTGATGTGGGATTAAGTACAGTAACTGCTTTGGGATCTAGACCGAAAGGAGTGCTGAAATTATTAGAATGAGTTTGTTTAGTCTTGGTTAAGGTGCTTTTTGGCGGGTATTTCCGGGTTTAAACCCGCACCAACCCGCAAAAACAGTGCGGGTTTTCCTACTCAAGGCCTTGGATATATTATTTTAGCGGGTCAGAAACCCGCAATTTTGAGCATATTTTACGAATATTTTAATGTGTTTTTGTGTAATAAACGTTGGAAGTAAGAAAAAGCTTAATAATTATAATGGTTTCACTGGTGATATTGGTTTAATTAATCTGTATTATATGTATTATATGGTTTAAAATATAATATTTAAATATTATCATTAGATTAAAATTTACATTTAAATTGTAAAATAATTCATCACTAATAATTTTTGACTGTTCACTTCTATGCTATACATACAATTGAATTTTTTAACTTATACAAAATTTATATTATTTCATCTCATAATGAAGTGGCACTTTAATTGAAAAAATATTTATAGACACATATTATATATTTTTCATTAATTACCATACCTTTACACTACAAAAATAGGCTAATTTGCGGGAAAATACCCGCTGGCGGGTAAAATACCGTGAAAATTGAAAATAAATCGGGATAAATCCCGCATACCCAATATTACCCGCTGCGGGATATTTTTAAGCCAAACCCGCCGGGTTTTATCCCGCAAATACCCGCTAAAAAGCATCTTAGTCTTGGTTGCGAATACTTTAGTAAAATTTTATTTAAAATATAATTTACACTCCACAGTTTCCACTCGAAATATGAGTTTTAATTATAGGGAAAACTAGGGAAATATTTACTATAATAAAATCCCATGCAATTTTACGCCATGAACTTAAATATTTCAATCATATCTGACCCAGTTTCACCAAAATAACGATCTATTAATTGTACCTCATCAAAATTAACTTTTAACTTGCGAGCTTCTGCTTTTCAAGAAAAATCAACCGAACTGAAGTAATAACTAAGTCAAGATGGCCAGTTTTATTATGTTTCCGCATGGGTCCTCTGTTTCAAAACCAGAGTTAAATCCAAAATTCGCTCATGCCATTTTTTGCAGTTTTCAAGGAAGTAAAAATTTGAAAATAGAAAATTTTGTAGACTAAAGCTAAAAGGAAACTTTAAAGTCGTGGACATGGAGCTTATGTAGGTACCCAACTACTACTGCAGAAGAGGATGAGACGAACTGAAGGAAGCTGTAAAAATAAATTCGATAAAAGTAGTGAATTTTGATTTCCAATATTTTATAAATCATGCTTATTATATCATAGTATAATTTTTGTAGAATATCTAATTCATACCGGTTGCCTAGAACGGAAGTACTCACCATCCTGATATATCACAAAACCACATAAAATAACAACCAATTTGATGTGGGATTAAGTTAAAGAATTTAATATTGTTCAGTTTGGTGAATTCAATTCATTCCTTGAAAGATATCCTGCTGAATAATTAATTTGCCACTTTCATAAATTACCCCAACATGAATTCGATTTACAGATTAAATACACATTTAAAATTTCACTTGAATATTCTTTGCATTCTCATTTCTGTAACATTAACTGCGAATTATATCAATTTAGATATTTGATTTTCAACTAAATTAGATAATACATTATGATATTCGATTCATGCATAAAATCAAATACACCCACACAGTGCGTATATCACACACCAAAAACACCACATGCATTTACAACTCATATACTTCCACTCCAAATGCAAGCCAAGTACAAGCCCTGGTCGGCCCAGCAGAAGGCCCAGCTCCTCGGCATGGTCCAAGCCGGCAGGGCGTCAGGGCAGACAGACTGGCAGGCGGTCGCGAAGCAGTTCCCGGACCGGACCCTGAACCAGCTGAAGTCCATGGCCACCAGCCTGAGGCCGAAGACGCCGCAGAACTACAAGTGGACGGCCCGCGAGACATACCTGCTCTGCGCGCACGTGGCGGTGCTGGGGAAGAAGTGGAGGCGCCTGGACGTCCCGGAGCTGAGCCACCTCACGAACGAGCAGAAGCGGCTGCGGTTTATCTTCGTGGAGAGGCAGCTCACGGATGCCCACCAGCGGAGGCAGCTCGCACTGTACAGGTACCGGCTCCAGCGCCTGGAAGACGAAGACGCCGTCGTGCCGGTCGAGGTCTTGGTGGACGAGCAGATGTCGCAGGTCGCGACGATGGACAGCTTCGCGGTGGAGCGGCGGTTCCTGGAGAAGGTGATAAAGGAGATCGAGAAGAGAATGCAGTGAGACGCTTTAATCATTTTATACAAGTGGACGGAAACAGAATTTTTCAAATTCTCAAATATACTTAATCCGATTAATACCGCATTTATTTAGAATTAATTCTATATGCCGCAACATCACACGATTGTTGCCTGACATGTTAATACTAGTACTTCATTTATTGAGCCATAGTAAAAGTGTTCTAAGAGTTGTAAGAAGCTGTTTCTTGATATCAAATTTATTCATTTTCAAGAAGGAACGTATTCAGTTGCTTACGCCTAGCGGCTTGTACGTGCAGATCAGAGACACGCTGGTGAATGAGCTGAAGTGCGACACGTCTTCCGCCGTGAACGTGCGCCTTGACCACTACATGTTCCAGAAGGAACAGCAAAACGTGTTCTACAGACAACAGCAGACGCTGCCGATAGAGGACTACAACAATAGAGTCGGGATTGAATTCGCCTCGGACGGCGAATACCAGAACTTCAGGAAGAACCAGTTCGTAAACGACACCACCTTCTCTCTAATCGTGCTATCGTTTTTGGACGCGGACGGGAATATTCTCTACGAAGTGAGCCAGTACGGAAAGGCGTATCTGGGCTGCATCGCCCAGCAGACTTTAAAGATATACGACAGCCAAATGTGCGTCACCATCACTTTCGAGGACGACGCCGGCTGCAGAAAGCAGTACCAGGACCCGACGCTCCGCAACCACATTTCTCTCTTTTACACGCACCAGAGGCAGTTCAAGTTCCTGGGGTTCTACAACTTCGTTCAGGAAGTAAACTACAGCAACTACAAAACCACAATCTGCTTCACGTGCGACCAGTACGACCCGACGTACCAGGACATGTACGAAGGGAAAACGTGTTCTGAAAACTTTTCACTGATGACAGCCAAACTCAAACTGTGATCTGGATCTTAAACTGGTTTTCATTACTGCAATAATTTTGATATAAATCCTTCAACTGAAATTTTAGTGATGTATAATAACACATGGACACCGTTCTATATTACTGCTGGTCTGCTGATTACAACAATGGCTACATTTATTATTCTGTTAAAAATGGCATAAAACTGAGATGTTTCATTCATTTTACAAAAATGAAAATAACAATATTCATTTATAAATATAATTTACTTCAAATAATATAAAATCACGTGATATACTCTAATTATGTTAAATTGTATATTTAATATATTATTAATTCAAGTTGTTGAATATTTTACTTGAGATTAATTTATCTTCAAGGTTCGGAGATGAAATTTCTTGTATATACCATATAACACATTGATATAATATAAATCACATTGAGCATTTCTGACGGCTCTGCACGACGAACATGATCGCGTTGTGTCTGTCCACGGCGTAGTTGCTCTGCCTTTGTTTGATGAAGATATCGATTACCTACTTGGGCTTCAGTGCAAGATTCTGGACCGCGAGCTGGGCAAGAAGCTTTTTATCGCTTTCGCAGAGACGGTAGCTGCTCTGGCGTTTGTACACGTATTCCGCGCTGTAGTGATGCTTCAACACGTCCTCGGACAAGCCCATTTGAACAGACATCAGGTTCCAAACAAGCGGTTCGTACTTCTTCACTGCTGACTGAATTTGGTGGAGCTACGGAGCCTTACCAGAAATTGAAACGATCTGGTTCACCAAGCAGGCCATAAACTGCTGCGGATCCACGTTTTGGATGAAATGGTACCGCTCTCATAGAACACGCGGTCGTCGGACCTGGAACTTGAAAAACTCTGCGTAACAAACGCGCTCTGGTACCTGCGCTTGAGCACTTCGGGCATGACGTTTAGCTCGTAGGCGAGCTCGCTCCAAAACCAAAGGTATTCCTGATCGGACAGCATCATGATGTCCAGAGTTAGTTGAGAGACACTTGAGCAGCTGAAGTTCTTATGCATCACTTTTCCGGCGGCGTGGATGAACTCGGAGTCTGTCTGAAGCATGTTTTCAAATAAGAAGTGAAAGTGAGAATGAAGATTATTATCACGAAATACTATGAAGGTTCTGGATTCACAAAGGTAGTGTATGATAGTATACCAGATTTGTTTATAAGATCGCTGTGTATGGAAATAGATCTATATAAATAGCTGCAAAAATCACCATCAAGCCGTTTGTCTACTTTAATGAAATGTACATTAGATAAATTACAAAGATAGTTGTTTCTTATTTTATGCAGATATTTTTAATCAAAGCTAGTTTGAAATAACGTCATTCCTGAAATTATTTTACTTTGTAACGTATTATCAGTCAAACTCTTCATGTTAGACTTTTGAGCAGTACAGATATTCCGGTAGCAGAATCTGAGAAATACAGTTTTGAATTTTTATTAAACCGAATCGTATTAAAAAAGATTAAATATGGACGATCAAAAAGTGCAGCTATTTGACCAAGTGAAATAGTACAATAATAATGTTTTTAATAAACGCATTTTCAAAAATAGATACAACATTATAAAATTGAAATTTCAAAATTCGCTGTAACTCGACGATTTGTTCACTTATATTTTCCAATTCACAGTAAACCGTACTATTTCAAATCTTATGAATTATTTATTCCAAACTTTTGATGCATTTCTTAGAAACTATAAAGAATACATTAAGTCACGACGAATATATAAATACTCTTTGTGAATGGAGCAAGGTGTGTATGCCAGCGATTGTATTGATTCAAAGAATATAAATCCATATTAAATTCAAACATTGTCAATCAATCTATTTTTACAATCATTTATGTATTAATACACATCGTAGAACTAGTTAAGTATAACATGTAGATAAATGTGCAATCTATGATTTTATAAAGTGAATACCCTATTTGAGTGGCGATTTTGCGAGTCTTATGTTTTAGTTTTTCTTTCATGAATACATGATATGACGAAATATAGGGAAACTATGCTTATAAGGCACTATTACCCTTATATTACCTATATTAACCCAAGATTCGACTATGATACTTTTTGAAGAAAGTCGATTATAGAAGGAAAATGAATTTAGGATTTCTAACTATATTTTTGGAGGATATAGACCTCTACTATTGTTGATGAAATACACGAACGATTAGGCTTGGCGTTTCGACGTTAGAGCTGAAGAGGCATTGCTGAAATACCAGCTTTGTTTAGTGTGATCGATGATGGGTTCATTTGATCGCGCTTCTCGTTCCTCGCCGCATCCCACTTCCTGAGATGCGGCTCGGCCAAATCGGTTGCGGAAGGTAAAATCTATAGCCATCCAACTATTGACAATAGCTTACTTTTGACAATAGTGGACAATAAGACAATAATTGTCATTTACTTTTCACAATAGAAAAAGTGTATGTAGATCATGGATTTTGATACAAATAAATGGGTATTTTTTACTATTTTTCTTCAATGGAGTGGAGCAAAATTGAAGCGCGGATATTTGATTTTTATGTATATATGTGTAAAATATTCCACTTTAACAATGAAATAATATTCACTATTGTCCTATACTTTATTGTATCCTATTGTCTGGGACAATAGAAAACCCTTATTGTGCAATAAGAAAATGACAATGGATGGCTATAGTAAAATCCCCCGGTTCAAAGTGCTGAGCTGCCGTCAAGGATCGGTATGGCTAAGGGCATGCCATCAACGAGCCTTCAGGATTGGAAAGCGGCAACCGCTCCATTGCTTCCTTAGAAACGCAGATGGTACGACGCAGGTGGATTCCCGTATAGATCGGCTTGCACGAAGCAGCCGCGTTACGCCCCTAGATGCTTGTACCCGAGTCGTTGGTTGCTTTGGCTGCGGAGGTGCGCCTAACGTACATAGGTGTATCTAAAACTAATGATCATTCGCGTGAACTTACAGTTCCTGTACAGAAGACCGAACTAGTATAAACGAAAGTTAAGTGAGTGGGATATATTTTTGGAGGATATAGACCTCTACTATTGTTGATGAAATATAAAATTTTTCCACATCACAAATGAATAAAATGCTGGTCGCCAAAAGCCAAGTAAAATTAATTTCGAACGCTCATTGTGTGTGTTTAATATCTATCATTCAGTGATTCTTGTAGTAATCTGGAGGACTATGATGACAGCTAGGACTATTTAAGAATATTTATAAAATTATAAACTATTGTTGAAATAAATTAATTTTGGCTCAGAAGGCCAGTATTTAATACACAAACGAACGAAATGATACAGTTGCATAAAATATTTAAAACTTTTTAAGATTAAATATCGATTGTAAATTCTAAATCGAGAAGCTGTTGGGTAAAGCCAACCAATAAGCGTTAGAAAACTGAGAAAGACGTTATAACGCGTTAGAAAAGGAAAATACGTTAGAAAAGTCTCTAACGTCATGTACGTTAGAAATTTAAGCATTATTCACACTATATTTTAATAATCAATATAAATCAACTTTACAGTTATATTATACCGTATTATAGTAATTTAACTAATTTAAATGTAAAAATTTATTCAATTAAAGCTTTAAACGCTTGTAAAAACGGTTAAATTAATTATAAAATTATATTTGTTTTACAACTATATATTATCTTTCTACGTTATATTTCAGTGTTCTGAGCAAAATATTGTATATTAAATGTTTAAATTACTCCTTAATATCATTTTAAAGCTAACCCCACAGGACTATTTTACTGTTTTTATAAGTTTAATGAACGTAATTCAGCACATGTTCGCATATTACAATTGAAGATTACTCAGTTGCTCTACCTGATGTTTCACCATAGCCCAAGTAATCGTAACACACAAAAACTGATTAAAAAATTCTGCTACGTGCGTCCATTAATTATTTGCAATCACAAATGTTATCGCCATTGCCGTGAGAATATATAAATATATATGGAGAGACATTAGCACATTTGGACTGTGTATTGAGAATGCAATCTCACGCCTGAGTTTTGGATTGAACTAACGAATGGTTTTAAGATTAGGTACAATTGAAATAGACCATTTAACTTTTCTATATCCAAGACAATTTACCAATAAAGACATTAAAGGAGTGAAAAATTGCAAATTAAATATTAAATCTTTCACTGAATATTGAAAGCTTATATGTTAAATTGTCTATGACTTCACTCTTCCTCTACTACAACTTGTGGTTTTTTAATTGTACCATCGAATTTAATTTCTTTCAACAATTTAGATTTTTGACTTTTAACTTAATTTTTCTAGATATCAACAAGACCAGTCAATACTGGTTTGAATAAACATTTCTGAATACACTATTCTTAATTTTTCACGTAGTCCCTTTCCTAATCCTAACGTTTATAAACAGATTCAATGTTTCTGAATGGTGAATAAGTAATTTATGGCGAATTAGGATCAACATTTTTCCTTGGAGAAGATGCCTTTTAAATTGATTCAATATACGCAGCTGATTCCGCTTGTTTTTGACGAAACGCTTCATTGGTATCTCTACGGGGTCTGCCAGTTTTAGGTTTCATTATTGTTTGGTTATATGGAGATGGTCTTGTATAAGCATCAGTTAATTTGTTGTACAACAAAAAGTTATCTTTATCTTGATCTTATTTAAGTTGTTATTGGTGTGCCAAACATGACCCATAATACATAGATTGATGTGGTCGTTTTTTAGGTGAAGATGTGTCCAGCACAGGCTTCATGTTTCTTATTTTTTACTCCATATTTTATTGTAAGTCTTCCTATCTATTAAGAAAGCTACGATCTGTGCGAGTTCTATAAAATATAGAATAGTTCATTCGCGGTATTAAAGTGGAATAAAAATTAGATTATTATATTATTTAATACATACATATGTTGCCACACCATTACAAAATAATGAATTTTGGATAAAATAAACCCAATACAGGCTTCGGATAACAACCAGCAGCAGGCGGTTTCGGATAACAACCAGCAGCAGGTTAATAGCCCACTGTTCCAGTGTAACCAGCCTAATTTACTTAATCTCTTGAATAAGCTCCTGCTGCAACACAAGAAATGTGCAAACAGATTTATGGTTAACAAGCTGAAAATTCGAAGCATTAAAAGAAAATTCAAGACGATTTGCAGAAAATGCCATTATATTAATCTTAGGTACGTTAAGGAATAGATTAGTTGCAAAATTACATAAATAGCGCGATCATAGATCAAAAAGCTTTTGATATCAAATTAAAGTCTGTTATGTTGCAACATGCTGAGTAAAAGCACATATAGATCCAAAATAATCAAGACAATATCCCACAAGTGATTTCTAAGTTGATGGATGATGCCAGAGCCGTTGCTAATTCGCTGACTTCAACTAAGTTAGATGCAATAGTTAGACCTTCTAACGTAAACTCGATTTTGCAAGAGCAAGTTCGCGTTATTAATAGAATATAGGCTGTGATACAGTGATATTTGTGTTATTACATATCAAATTTTATAACAATATCAAACAACATTAATTAATTAATGAAATATTGTGTTCGTTTAACCATTACTTAGCATTTACTATATGTGTCCACTCCAAAAGCAAAATGTAGTATCCGAGGCATGCTTTGTTCGTTCCGCGCGGCAACAATCCGGAGCCCAGCGTTGCTCAGAAATTTCAGCAGAAGTTGTACGAGCACGCGGACATTAACTCTGTTTTGCGGAAATCGCGTCCAGACTACGTTTCTCATCCGAACACTCAGCAAGTGAAGCCCAGTTACATGGTCCAGCGCCCAGTGACTGATTTCTCCACTCAACGCGCGATGATCCAGAAAGAACTGCATATTCAATCACAAGTTCAAAACACTTAAAAAGTTCAAAAAAGTAATCTCACTTCAAATGCAAATCAAAATGTAAGAACAAATCAAACGGATCTTAATCAAATGGATTTGAACTATAAACCGTTTGACAATAAACCAAATAACACCAATCAAATTTTAAACGATTTGAAATAATTGAACGAGAGAAACAAAACGAGAGAAAACGACGTTTTCCAAAACTCAATTCAAAAAGAAAACGAAATCCAAAACCTCAAAACTGAAATGAAGAAACTCAAAGCGGTTCAAACATTTTAAATGAAGGAAAACGCCAAACTTAAAATTCAAGTCAGACAACTCAAAAAGATTGTCAAGGGTACCACTCCAAGTGTGGATAAGTTCCGATAAGTTTTAAATTATTAACAATAAGATATTAATAAGAATTAATAATAAGAGGTTGAGGGATAAGTATATGATTACATAAAAGACGAATAAATTAATGAACTGAATAATATTGATATGTCGAAATATATTTACGGAAACGAATTCTAATTGGAAGAAAGTTAGAAAAATGAAGAAATTGACGCGCTACTGGACCTGCTGAGGAGCAAGTGATCAAATAAATAATAATATCTATATTATTTATGTCAAATATAAACTATTATTTATTTTCACAAATTAAAATATAATTGTTTGAAGAATGGGTGAATAAATAATGACTTCAGTCAATTAATTGAATATGATATTTATAAACATTTTGGTAATTATGTTATCTAAATAAGTCACTCATCATATTGTAAAACTCACTTATAATCAATTAAGTAATAACATGACTCAAAAAGACTTGTTACTACAGTATATTCAACTTTTAGAAAACATCATGCTGCTATTATTATCAATAATTACACACTTCGTGTTTATTTCCGCTCCAGAAACGAGCAGATCTACATAACTTGAGAATTAGGCAAGTTACGTCTAGTATTTGGAGAAGCAGCTTCGTTATCAGATGAAGGTGAATGAGACTGCATAGTCTCAGATTGAGTCCTAGAATGCGAAGTTGAAGGATCTTTCGCTTGAAAATGCGAAGTTGCGCCATTCAGTGCGCAAATCCTCCTCTTCCACCCCAACCGACCTCTCAATGTCCGATTTCAACGGCGAGCGCTCGGTAATTCAACAACCTGCTCATTTTGACCCGTTACTTTTTTAACACTAGTTGAAGCAAATCCAATCCCTGTACCTTGACCTTAAAAACTAGAACTAAAACGATTTCAATTATCAAACGGATCTTTAACAGATTTATTAAAACGAACTCATTAATCAATTACATGATCTAGGATTGAACGCGGCGTTTCTCACGCAGAACGCAGTCGAGTATTTTTAAAAAGTGCTGAACCGGGACTTGGACCCGCGATCGCTCGTTCCGGACCTGATTTACTATTTAGAGACGGAACGGGCCGGAAAGGAGCTGAGGAAGTGACAAATTTATATATATTTAAGTAATTTGAAATGAAAATGCTAAATATTGATTAATGAAATAATAACTATAGTTATATCCCTTACAATCAATATTGTTTCTATAAGCATGAATCCATGACAAATATGGGTTTTCTATTAAAAATTTCTACTTCTTTACAATGTAAAATTATTAATATTAATAATCTGGTTAGTGATATTATTATATATACAACACACAATTTGTATTTGAATAAGTTAGCTGTGTTATAATACAATCTCGTAGAATGAAGCAACCAATTTATCATGATTCTTCTCGTTAACCAGAATAGTATAGTTTAGTAGTAATACCACTGAATTAACTTTGATTATTGCAGTTAAACCTTCTAGCCAAAAAAACAATGCGATTACATGTTTGTATTTACATGTATAATAACACAATTTAGTTTTTAAATGAAATGATGAAGTGAAAATTAAATAACTATATAGGATAAATTATGACAATGTAATAATACTTTGGCTATTTAATATAATTTAAAGTAATAATATTAATTATATAATTTAAATACAAAATTTTGAGGTGCTAAAGAAGAGAAATAACGATCTATAATTTATCTAATTAAGTTCAAAAATACACTAAAACTGAATTACTTACAAAGTCAGGCTATAACTGGCATGTTTACCAAAGGAAGACACAACAACCTGAATGACGACGAACTGTTACACATTATTGTTCAATTTTTAAACAATGTATTCGGGGTTTAACATTTTTGGAAAAGGTGTAACCCAGAATGCTCTAAAAGCCAGAGAATTCTTATGACTTATTATGTTTGAACGTGTTTATTTGAGATAATTGTATTACGGCTTTTAATAATTTTCATTATGTTAACAAAAATTCAAACATATTAAATAATGAAAAATTCACTCAACTGAAACAAGCGATTCACTCAATTCATTCATCCAGATAAATTAGAACGAAATCCTACTTTCACTCACTGCCATACAGGAGGAGATTCAAATGGAATTAAGAATGCCCAACAAAACAACAGTAACAAAAATCCTCGCCCAACAACAAAACGTACAAATTGCCTTCTAAAGAAAAGCGACCCCAGAAAATCGCAAACAATATAGTTAATTTATGACACTATTCCCAAGTTTAAGCCTACGATGGAAAACGGTGCTAAAGTGTTGTTGTACAGAAGATAAATTAATCTCAAGTAAAATATTCAACAACTTGAATTAATAATATATTAAATATACAATTTAACATAATTAGAGTATCATCTCAGTTTGATGCCACTTTTAACAGGATAATAAATGTAGCCATTGTTGTAATCAGCAGACCAGCAGTAATATAGAACGGTGTCCATGTGTTATTATACATCACTAAAATTTCAGTTGAAGGATTTATATCAAAATTATTGCAGTAATGAAAACCAGTTTAAGATCCAGATCACAGTTTGAGTTTGGCTGTCATCAGTGAAAAGTTTTCAGAACACGTTTTCCCTTCGTACATGTCCTGGTACGTCGGGTCGTACTGGTCGCACGTGAAGCAGATTGTGGTTTTGTAGTTGCTGTAGTTTACTTCCTGAACGAAGTTGTAGAACCCCAGGAACTTGAACTGCCTTTGGTGCGTGTAAAAGAGAGAAATGTGGTTGCGGAGCGTCGGGTCCTGGTACTGCTTTCTGCAGCCGGCGTCGTCCTCGAAAGTGATGGTGACGCACATTTGGCTGTCGTATATCTTTAAAGTCTGCTGGGCGATGCAGCCCAGATACGCCTTTCCGTACTGGCTCACTTCGTAGAGAATATTCCCGTCCGCGTCCAAAAACGATAGCACGATTAGAGAGAAGGTGGTGTCGTTTACGAACTGGTTCTTCCTGAAGTTCTGGTATTCGCCGTCCGAGGCGAATTCAATCCCGACTCTGTTGTTGTAGTCCTCTATCGGCAGCGTCTGCTGTTGTCTGTAGAACACGTTTTGCTGTTCCTTCTGGAACATGTAGTGGTCAAGGCGCACGTTCACGGCGGAAGACGTGTCGCACTTCAGCTCATTCACCAGCGTGTCTCTGATCTGCACGAACAAGCCGCTAGGCGTAAGTATCGAGTACAGATACATGCCCCAGTACGAAGAAGTGGGCGGGTCGACCGCCACGCAGTTCCAGGTGTCCACGGAGACTTTGTTGTAGATCGGCTGCTGCAGTATCGTTTGGACTCCGTTGGTTTAGAAGTAAATGCTCAGTGACATCGAAATCATCCTATCATTTATGTAGTGGCTGTAAAATTCTTATAACTCGACGGCGGCCTGGGACTTCTTAATTCTGTAAACGGTGATGTCTTTGAAGATTAGAGACGAGGCGTTGTACTGCCCCTCCACGCAGTTTGAAGAGCAGCTGGATTTGGATTTGCTCGTTCTGGTTGTCCACCACGTAATTCAGGTATATGCTTACGCTGTGCGTGAAGTCGATGTTGCAGCTGTAGGGCGCCACGACTATGTCTAAGTCTTCGTAAATCGTGTACTTCAGCGAAATCTCCTTCAGGCAGTTGGTTCCGTTGTACTTCACGTGTTCGATTGTGTTGATCGAGTTGTTCACCTTCACCAGGTTCACGTCGTACCAGAGCCCGTACATGGCGGAGTGTTTGTCGATTATGGTGGAGTAGTCTGAGTCAGATAGCTGAAACGTGACCACGATTTCAGAGTTAAATCGATACACGAAATTTACCTCGTCCTGCCCCGGTTTCGGAAACGAGATGTCGTCGTATATCATTTGTAGTTGCTTTATCGTTCACTTACAAATATGTCAACAATTTAGTTTGGTTTTAATGCTGGTCTCTTTCGGTTTAGTTCTTGTAACAGTTGCTTGTCAGCTTGTGATAATTTATAGCTATTCAGACGTTAAAAGGTCTACTGAGCTTCATACAGTTTAATCAGAGATTCCTCAGAAAGCTCAAGTTACTTGGACATTTCAGACAGAATTTGTTTCTGATGCTTTTTAAATAACACCGAAATCTAGTTAATCTGTGGCATTTTGCCGGTAATAACACTGATTACATCAACCAGGCAAGTTTGGAACTTAAGGTTACCAAGTGATTAAGATGAAACTGAAGCACTTTCGTTGAAAATTTGGCTGGCAGTTTTACTATCTGGCTGCGCTATTTTGCTTTGCATGTGCAATGAATCGGTTACTATATTTTAAAATCTGTTGATTAAAGTTGATGGGATAATGTCAAAATCATAGGACATTTGGTTCCAGAACCTATTGTAATGAGCATCCGGCATCATCATGATATCGACGGCTACTTTTTATACATCGTTACATCTAGTGTTGGGATACAATATCTGTGAAGCTTTTTGTACAAGGAATGAGTCGATGTGTTATTGTTACATTTGAAGTGGAAATTTATTTTGCGGCTTAGTACATAATTAGCTTCTGTACACATCATACTGACTAACCAAACTGCGTACTATTTCAAATATGTATTTGACAAATTCCAAAATTTGAAACTCATTATTTTGCTTCGGATATGTGATACTGGCCCAGAACCCAACGATTATACAAATAAAATGTTCATTAGATAAATATTACTATTGTAATATGGAAATAGGTAAACCTACATCTAAGTGTTTTCGTGGATAAAATTGGATATTGCATAATTGCGTTAATTACTTTGGCTATAAATAGAATCGGTGTCGCTGACGATAGAATATAAATGTTGACAGAACAAATATATGGCGATCGATAAAATATTAATGCTTTGAAACTTGATAGAATGAGAGATAATTTATTAAACTGTACCCTTTTGCAATGCGATAAGTTTAATAAAAGTCAGCCAAATATTATCAAATTATTCGCATAATATAACAAATAGTACTCACATAGAATTATTTAGCTTGTTTCTGCTATGAACTAAGAACATTACGGCGTTTTATCTGTCTATTTTGTAGTTGCTTTATCGTTCACTTACAAATATGTCAACAATTTAGTTTGGTTTTAATGCTGGTCTCTTTCGGTTTAGTTCTTGTAACAGTTGCTTGTCAGCTTGTGATAATTTATAGCTATTCAGACGTTAAAAGGTCTACTGAGCTTCATACAGTTTAATCAGAGATTCCTCAGAAAGCTCAAGTTACTTGGACATTTCAGACAGAATTTGTTTCTGATGCTTTTTAAATAACACCGAAATCTAGTTAATCTGTGGCATTTTGCCGGTAATAACACTGATTACATCAACCAGGCAAGTTTGGAACTTAAGGTTACCAAGTGATTAAGATGAAACTGAAGCACTTTCGTTGAAAATTTGGCTGGCAGTTTTACTATCTGGCTGCGCTATTTTGCTTTGCATGTGCAATGAATCGGTTACTATATTTTAAAATCTGTTGATTAAAGTTGATGGGATAATGTCAAAATCATAGGACATTTGGTTCCAGAACCTATTGTAATGAGCATCCGGCATCATCATGATATCGACGGCTACTTTTTATACATCGTTACATCTAGTGTTGGGATACAATATCTGTGAAACTTTTTGTACAAGGAATGAGTCGATGTGTTATTGTTACATTTGAAGTGGAAATTTATTTTGCGGCTTAGTACATAATTAGCTTCTGTACACATCATACTGACTAACCAAACTGCGTACTATTTCAAATATGTATTTGACAAATTCCAAAATTTGAAACTCATTATTTTGCTTCGGATATGTGATACTGGCCCAGAACCCAACGATTATACAAATAAAATGTTCATTAGATAAATATTACTATTGTAATATGGAAATAGGTAAACCTACATCTAAGTGTTTTCGTGGATAAAATTGGATATTGCATAATTGCGTTAATTACTTTGGCTATAAATAGAATCGGTGTCGCTGACGATAGAATATAAATGTTGACAGAACAAATATATGGCGATCGATAAAATATTAATGCTTTGAAACTTGATAGAATGAGAGATAATTTATTAAACTGTACCCTTTTGCAATGCGATAAGTTTAATAAAAGTCAGCCAAATATTATCAAATTATTCGCATAATATAACAAATAGTACTCACATAGAATTATTTAGCTTGTTTCTGCTATGAACTAAGAACATTACGGCGTTTTATCTGTCTATTTTGTAGTTGCTTTATCGTTCACTTACAAATATGTCAACAATTTAGTTTGGTTTTAATGCTGGTCTCTTTCGGTTTAGTTCTTGTAACAGTTGCTTGTCAGCTTGTGATAATTTATAGCTATTCAGACGTTAAAAGGTCTACTGAGCTTCATACAGTTTAATCAGAGATTCCTCAGAAAGCTCAAGTTACTTGGACATTTCAGACAGAATTTGTTTCTGATGCTTTTTAAATAACACCGAAATCTAGTTAATCTGTGGCATTTTGCCGGTAATAACACTGATTACATCAACCAGGCAAGTTTGGAACTTAAGGTTACCAAGTGATTAAGATGAAACTGAAGCACTTTCGTTGAAAATTTGGCTGGCAGTTTTACTATCTGGCTGCGCTATTTTGCTTTGCATGTGCAATGAATCGGTTACTATATTTTAAAATCTGTTGATTAAAGTTGATGGGATAATGTCAAAATCATAGGACATTTGGTTCCAGAACCTATTGTAATGAGCATCCGGCATCATCATGATATCGACGGCTACTTTTTATACATCGTTACATCTAGTGTTGGGATACAATATCTGTGAAGCTTTTTGTACAAGGAATGAGTCGATGTGTTATTGTTACATTTGAAGTGGAAATTTATTTTGCGGCTTAGTACATAATTAGCTTCTGTACACATCATACTGACTAACCAAACTGCGTACTATTTCAAATATGTATTTGACAAATTCCAAAATTTGAAACTCATTATTTTGCTTCGGATATGTGATACTGGCCCAGAACCCAACGATTATACAAATAAAATGTTCATTAGATAAATATTACTATTGTAATATGGAAATAGGTAAACCTACATCTAAGTGTTTTCGTGGATAAAATTGGATATTGCATAATTGCGTTAATTACTTTGGCTATAAATAGAATCGGTGTCGCTGACGATAGAATATAAATGTTGACAGAACAAATATATGGCGATCGATAAAATATTAATGCTTTGAAACTTGATAGAATGAGAGATAATTTATTAAACTGTACCCTTTTGCAATGCGATAAGTTTAATAAAAGTCAGCCAAATATTATCAAATTATTCGCATAATATAACAAATAGTACTCACATAGAATTATTTAGCTTGTTTCTGCTATGAACTAAGAACATTACGGCGTTTTATCTGTCTATTTTGTAGTTGCTTTATCGTTCACTTACAAATATGTCAACAATTTAGTTTGGTTTTAATGCTGGTCTCTTTCGGTTTAGTTCTTGTAACAGTTGCTTGTCAGCTTGTGATAATTTATAGCTATTCAGACGTTAAAAGGTCTACTGAGCTTCATACAGTTTAATCAGAGATTCCTCAGAAAGCTCAAGTTACTTGGACATTTCAGACAGAATTTGTTTCTGATGCTTTTTAAATAACACCGAAATCTAGTTAATCTGTGGCATTTTGCCGGTAATAACACTGATTACATCAACCAGGCAAGTTTGGAACTTAAGGTTACCAAGTGATTAAGATGAAACTGAAGCACTTTCGTTGAAAATTTGGCTGGCAGTTTTACTATCTGGCTGCGCTATTTTGCTTTGCATGTGCAATGAATCGGTTACTATATTTTAAAATCTGTTGATTAAAGTTGATGGGATAATGTCAAAATCATAGGACATTTGGTTCCAGAACCTATTGTAATGAGCATCCGGCATCATCATGATATCGACGGCTACTTTTTATACATCGTTACATCTAGTGTTGGGATACAATATCTGTGAAGCTTTTTGTACAAGGAATGAGTCGATGTGTTATTGTTACATTTGAAGTGGAAATTTATTTTGCGGCTTAGTACATAATTAGCTTCTGTACACATCATACTGACTAACCAAACTGCGTACTATTTCAAATATGTATTTGACAAATTCCAAAATTTGAAACTCATTATTTTGCTTCGGATATGTGATACTGGCCCAGAACCCAACGATTATACAAATACAATATAAAATGTTTTTAAATTTTGATGATCTCTTTTTAATAAAAAAGTTTAAATCATTGAATGTACATCATAATTAAAATTCTTATATTTTTATATGTTATCAATCATTTCAATCAAAATAATAGATTGATTTATTCAGTAAACTTTTATAAATATGTAAATACTAACATCTTTATAACAAAAAGAATTTTTTTATAATCAAACAATTCATTAACTCTTTTCGACCCAGATAACATGTTTTCCGCCGACAGTCTACCAGAACTTAGTGATTCTAATATTATTTTATATATATTTGGACACTTTTAGGACTTTGGATAAACTGTCCCATATCTAGCAAACAATTTGAATTTCATTTAAAATATTAATTTTATTAATATTCTAATTATAAATAAATTAAGCTATTATAACATTACCACACCAATAACATGTTTCATACTGCCATTTAATCCAGAAGAACCTAAATATTAGTAAGCGCATCACAATGACCAGGTAAACTTAAATGCCACACGTGATTTAATTTTTAAAAGAATTGTAATCTTCAAGAGCCAAGTTACCAAGACCACTAAAACTCGTCTTCAAATACACAAGGAAAGTTATTCGATAAATTTGTGTATGATACTCTATAGTACCCTCCGTAACTTTTGAGTGATAAAATTCTGATTTATAACATTATTAAAAAATCAAAATTAGAAATTTGCTCATTTTTTCGTTATTTTTTGGCCTCGCATTTCAAATCCGTAAGTGGGATATGAAAGCCGTTTTGCGTCGAGTCCTAAGTATCTGGAATTAGCATAATTTATAAAAACTAGAGTAATCCTACGACGCTTTCAATTTTTGATACCCCCTTCTGGGTCGAAAAGAGTTAACTAACTTTCACACAGATTTTTTCTGTTTACGTTATCTTAGCTTCATATAATATGCTTTTTATGTATATAACAGTTAATGATATTGTTGCTATGATTTTAAGCATAATATTATAAGTCGAAGCCAACTACATTAGTCATTCGAGATGGAGGAGATTTAATCAGCTAATTATTGAACAACCTCTAAAAATTAGTTGACGGCTTTAATTGAATTATATAGTTATTTAATAATCGTGGTCAAAATTCATTTCGATTATGTGTTAACACATTGGGACCTAGTATAGAGGCAAAAATCGATGGCGTACACCCCAGCACCAGAAGTGAAATTATAGCTAGACTAGCTTTGATAAGTGGTAATATACTGATAGATTAAAAGATTATTTTCCATAAAATTTAATTACTTCCACTCTACTCCAATTCAAGTTAGTAAAACAGCTAATATTTTGGTAGTATTTTAAAAGGCAATAACTGAAGACTTGGCGTCTCATAAACTTCCAGTGTATGATTATGTACTAACAAAATAAAGATGAAGTCACAGCCTAAGAATGTATATTCATATTCTTCTACTTCAGAAAGTTAATAATTGTTGACTGTAAACTGAAATAATTTGTTTCGATTTTATAAGCTGGAGTGAAAGGAGTTCATGTTACTATTGATATATAGTTTAGAGATTCCAGCAGCTCTCGTTATGGTAGTAAAAATTCTTAAATGTATTCTTGAATCCCACCTTTGTGTTTTAAATATTATATTTGAGTGGACTCCAATAACTATTTTTTGCAGCAAGTAAAGTAAAATATTTGTTAAATTTTGAATTGAATATTTATGTTATTAACACTATCTGATATATTATATTTAAACTTGAGTCCACGCCTTCAGCTGCAGTTTGTATAAATGATAAATATGTTGTATTTAAAAGTGATTTAGAAAGGAGTAGAGTGGTAAAGTTAGGGGTGGTTTTTGCACGCAATTTGCACGCGTTTTCAAAATTTGTACGCGCGTGCAAATCGCGTACATGTTGTACGCGAATATTTTATTTGCACGCAGATATATTAAGATATGAGGAGAATTCAATTATTATTTAATATTAATATTATTTATGACATTACTGTGATTATTTTTCAAAAAATTATTTCACTCCAATAATAGTGTAATTATATATTAGTGATATGTATGCAGTAAACCTCAAACTTTGAAAATATCGTTTATCATAACCGAATATACCGTATATAATATAATAACCAAATATAAATTGATAAAGAACCTACCTGATATAATATGAATACATATTATTGAAAATATTATATAACATTTATAAGTTAGTAATTTAATGCTCTTAAGATGAGGGAAAGTCGAATGTAGAGTAAATTTAATTATTTTAGATAATATTTTGGATATAATAAGAGTAAAAGTAGATATTCTTGTAATAGAAGTAAATAAGTGAGTATTTATGAAATACTTATCCATACTCGTGTTTATAATTACAATATATTAAATTTGTAATTAATATATGTTTTCACTCCAACATAAGTCAAACGAATAATCATTTTTATATACTGTTACTTGACTTAAAAATATTTTAAGTTATTATATTAGTTATATTACATCAAAATATAGCATTGACATCAAACTATGATCGGTTTATATTGAAAATAAATATATTACTTAAATTATATGCACGCATTCTCATTTTTTGCACGCGCGTACGATGCACGCAGATAGATTACAAAAACTTCTTAAAAATTTACTAGTAAATGAATTGGAAAATATTTTAATGTAAAGAAATGACATCATTGTTATTTTTCTTTTCTAAAAGAACGAAATTTGTGAAAAGTAAAAATGTGAGTAAATCAAATTACATGATAACAATAATATTTTATAATCTCTTCACTTTCCGACTGTTACTTTGAAAAATGGAAAATACCGTCACCCATGCACGCAGCGTACAATTACACGCGAGGGTTTCGCACGCGAAATTATTTTTAGTACGCGTTTGCGTGCAAAAACCACCCCTAGGTAAAGTTACGAAAAAATAAATATGTTCGCTTTAACATGTTTGTATATTTCTACTTATCGAAATCATAATAGAGGGGTGAAAACGATTGATAAAGTACTATAAATTCAAAGCATAATAGTTTATTGAAACAACCTAGGTTGGGGGGAATAACCAATTAATGAATGGATAACTATTTTCAATTAATTCAAAAATTAATTATATATTATCTTTTTTAATTACACATCAAAAATGGCAGAATCAATTTTGATGTTTTTGTTTTTGTTTAAAGACCTTTAAAGTGCAATAAATTTAATAAATTGATGATTAACGTGCACGAACAGTACTAATTAATAGCTTTAAATATAGTGGGATTCGATGCAGAAGAAATATAATGATACAATTAGAGCATTTAAGTGAAATGACGTAATATACTGTAATAAAATGACTCACTTAACTGTAACCTTATCATCAGTACTGTAATATACTACGTCTCAACTATGAACTGCTGCAAATAATGCTAATTTAAGGTGGGACCCAATAACCGAATAATAATAATAATTAATTCTTAAAATGTGTATAAATTGGGTCAACTTAAATATATCTGTAATTAGACATATTATTTCTTAAAGGCTTTCTGACATTCACACAAAATTATAATTGTTCACCCAATGAATTTGTCTAAATATTTTGTAAAAACGATCAATCACTCATTCAAACAAAAACTAAACATAATGTACAATATGTGTTAAAATAATTCAATAAAACTAGACACACCACCTCCAGATGTAAAAACAAGGTGAATCCAGAGAAGAATATTATGCCAGACGTATTCAAGAATACGCTGATATCTACAAAGAAGTGTACCCAGAAGAGCAATCACAATTCGACATTGGAGAATATGTATACGAAAGAACCATCGCTTGTGGGATATGATCACAACTAGATTCTATATTTAAAGTACTGTATAAATATTTTTGAAAGCAAATAAATGATATTTTTATTCAATCATTCTCACATGTACAATTCTTCACCAGACACTATTTTGTCGCATGAACTTCTCCAATTAAACAACTTCTTTGTGTTTTTCATTTAGTTCTCTGTATTTTTTCAGTTCTTTGAGATACGGGTTAATTTTGCTCTCCAAATACCAGATTAAGTCCGGAATGAACTTGAACTGAACATTCTCAGCATCAACGGCGAAGAAAGAGCTGAAATACTCAATTTAATTTTTGGTGACGTAAACTAATTGGTAACTCTTTTGTTCATTCTTATTTTAGTTCATTATCTCTGTTATCAAAGAGTCCAACATTGATTGGTAGGAGGATGTGTGGTCTAAGAAGTTCTAGTTAGCTTTCACTAGAGTTTGAACATCCCAGTTTGGTACAGTTTCATTAAGTTTATGTTGTGATTCGATATCCGATAGAGCTTTTGAGATTTGATTTTAATAGAGAATACTACTGTTTTATAAGTTAATCCCTATATTGGTTATGTTCATGATGCTTGTTTCAAGGGCGCTGATTTTCTAAATGCGCGCTTTTAGATTTTAAAGCGCTTTTTAAATTGAAATTAGCACGTCATGGTCTGTGATATTCAAGTGGTTATTTATTTCGATTACCGCTTCGTCAATTTGGCGTAATCTGTGTGTGTTCTCAGAGTTATTAAATGTGAGCTCGTTTATTTGTGCTTTCATTTGTTCAATCTGTGCAGTTTGTCTGTTAACCACTTATTGTAGTTGTTGGTATTCGTTTTTGTACTGGTCTGTGTTGATCATGGCTAGTTTGAGTTCTGATTGGTATCTTTTTATTTCATTTTGGTCGCTTTGGAGTGGTGTTAGGAGTTGTACTTACTGTTGGCTAACCGAGTTTTCGTTTCTGGATGTTTATAATAGGACTGTGTCATAAACTGACCTTTGAACTTCTAAAAATTCGATTGACTGTTTTTGCTGCTTGATTGTCTCGATGGCTGCGTCCATGGCTGATAGTTCATCGCTAACGTTAACGATTTAGCTCAGTTTGTGCGCTTTGGAGTGGAACTGGTTCAGATCAGCTTGCAACTATTGAACGAACTGATCAAATTGGTTTTCGTTTTAGTTTTAATAGCTGAAAGCCGTTATCATTTGTTCGTGTGTTCTGCACTTCTGCTCTAAAATGTCAACTCTTTGTTAATACCACTCAAGTTTTGACTGTAGTTCAGTTTCGCGCTAAGTGCTTTAAATTTATTACTAAATCGCGTGGTCCAGTTGTATTTTCATCTTGGAGTTGTCGTCGCGGACCTGATTCAGCGTGTTTTGGAGTGAGTTGCTTGTGCAAATCTCGGATACGAGTTGCTTCTACTTCTGCTTCTGGGCTAGGAACACCTTATCGCGCTAAAGCTGCGCTATTTGCTCTAAATAGTCGTTCTGCTTCAACTATTGAGCGGATAACTGCTGTCTAAGCAGAGATATCATCTGACTTTCCTATTATGACTATGGTGCAGGCATTTCGAAGTGGGGCAAACAATAATATGCTCAAAATATTGCTAAATGAAGTAATTTATACAATATATCAAATCAATGTGAATTTCAATCATATTAATTGTATCAAAAGTTGCAAAGTTTTTATTCTATTTAATAGAATACTAGATTTATGAATACATTCACCACGTTAAAATATGCAGCGTATTAATATATTTTGTACCGATTTTAAAATGAAAAGATAGATGCCTTAAATGTCGTTTAAAGCAGATATAGTTTGTAGCCAAACAAAAATAAAAAATATTATTCTATTTAAACCTGTTAAAAAGGATAATTTTTAATTATCCTTATTATACAATCTTATTATACAATACTGTTTTCTACAGGCAGGTGAATTAAGTAATTATTATATTACCTTACTTATAAGGGTGCTATTTCGCTTATAATTACTACATATTCAACCCCTTATAAGTAAAAATGTATCTTGTGGAAATGTTGAATTTGAATTAATGATTTAAAATTGATTTATAGTTAAGTTCGGTTACTAAAATTTGGAGTGATATTTCTTCCGAAGCCCAGCCTGAAAACGAGAAGAAAAAGACTAAAGTAAGTTAGAAAGCTGAACCTACGAAGAATATCAAAGAAAAGGCGCCTGACAAAACGAAGCCTAAGGACGCTCAGAAACAGAAAGAGAAAAAGCCCCAGTCTATAAGTCACAAGATCAAAAGACCACTAAAAGCCCCAATCTAGCGCAAAGTCTCAAAAGGAAACTTAGAAAAAGAAAGAGGATAAATAACCTGTCTTAGAAAAACCTGTCAAATCATAGCCAAAAGATGGATAAAAAACGATTACTGACGCAAAATAGGAAACAAAGCCAATCTTAACGAAAGCCAAGAAGAAGCTCCAAATTGAATATCAGAAATAGTTTATCTAAAAATAGAGAGCTAAGGAAGATATTAAAGCAACTAAACCCTAGGAAATAGCTAATCCATCCCCGGCAATTAGGAATTTGTAAAAACAAATAAACTAAAACGGAACCTAGGAACCTAATCAAGTTGATGAAACGATGCATCAAAGGCAACCATCATCAAGCAATGCCAATACAACGGAACAACCTCTCGTGCAAACCGAAGGAAATAACGAGCAAAAAGAAACTGAGAAGCGAGAACCAGTTTCTTAAAAGTAAGTTAGCATAGAATCAGGTGAAACTGGTCCGCTAACGACTCAGTGAGGACCCTATTGGGTCTTTACTGAGTGGGCATAAATGACGGGTTGAACCCGTTTGAAAGTGGAAACACTGGCGTGCGAGAGCCAATGTTTTGCTTTCGAAAGTCTCAATGAAGTCTGTTTGTGCCGTCTCGAGGAAGTGAAATGAATATATATATATATATATATTGTATATTGGTTTTATTCTGTAAATATTATATTTACAGAATAAATACTCAAACGATTATATTTGATTCTTTAGTAATTTACGTTGCCTATTGGATACATTTTTACTGTAACTAACGATTAAATAACATTTAAAGATTAGACATTTCATTTCTATTTTTCTAATAGCCATATTAGGTCAGGCACGAGCCTGAATTGGTAGTTGTATTCTTTTTATGCGTTTACTGCTTTCAATAGTATATTGATCATTTTTTAGTTCGTAACTAGGAATTTGTACCCTTTTATTTCGGTGATGAATTCCATGATGGTGTTTATCACTCCATCAATTAATTAACTTTGGTTTTCGTCGAACGTGAGTTCTCTGCATTTCATGAAGAGCATTTCCGTGCAGTCGTTTACGTCCGGTTATTCGTTGTTTATTTGTTCAATTCTTTTTATTGTGTTTTTTAATCCGTTTATCTCTTTATTGAGTGTTAGTATTTATGCACTTTATTACAATTCGTTTTATTTGTGTTTTTCAGCCTGTTCCGCTTCATTTTGATATTTCTCGAGTATTTTGTAGTAGTTTTCGTTTAGTGAAGCGAAGTTACTTTTGAAGGTGTTCAGTTCCGTTTTCGTATTGTTCAAAGATTCGATTGATATCTGGTTGTTCGTAGTTAGAAGTTTGTTCATTTGCTTCAATTCGGTTATTGATTCGTTTTAATTGTATATTGATTCGTTTAATTTGATTATTTGCTCATTTAGATTTTAAAGTGTTTAGTGCTTGTTGTCAAGGTCAATTTTTAATTACTTAATCTGATTATCTAATTCGATTTTATTATTATTAGCCGCTTAAAGTTGATTTTGAGCCGTTTTCAGTTCTTGGTCGTTTTACGTTTAAATGTTAATTAAGTTTTACTGTTGAATTCTTATGAGTTCGTTTATTTGAAGTGTTTTCGATTCGAGCTGTTCGTGGAGTGAGTTGATTATTGATTAATTTTGTTGTTATTCTGTTTATAATTCGGTTACTGTAGTAATTTGGAGTGAGTTGTCGTTTTTTATTATTTATAATTGAATGGTTAGATCTTTAAGAGATGATTTTGAAATATTTAAGTCATTTTGGAGCTCAGAGGTTTTATTATTGCTGGTTATTAGTTAGTTGTTAAGATTAGTGATGTTATTGTTGAGAGATTCATTTTCTGCATTCAAAAGAGTAATTTTTGATTCAAGATCAGTTTGGAGTTGAATGAACTAATTTTTCTGTTAGTTAATGGTTTATTTGAATGATCTATCGTTTTCTGACAGCTCACTCTACAAAAATGCATTTTCATTTCTCAACGATAGTAGTGTGGATTCCATACTTATCATTGTATTTTTATTTTGAGCTAATTCAGTTTATAATTAGGCTAATTGAAGTTTAAGTGCTTAATTTTCATTTTAAATGTCTTGTACTTGTATATTTTACTGTGATAATTATATTTAATGTTATTTTGATTCTTCTTTCAGTAAAACTGATTACTATAGATTTTATTCTAACTTAGCTGTATATTCTGTAATTTAATTTTGCAAATCGGATATTTTTACCTATAATACTAAGGATTGCTCAAGCTGCTAGTTTTTAAACTAACTCAATTGATTTTCATTAATTTAGTTTATTTGCTATATTTATTGTGTGTAATTGTTTTCATTTTACGTTAATTGCAAAGCCAACCTCTATTTATCCAGTTCAAACTCTTTTATTTGACTTTCTTATTTATTCAATTAAATATTTAACTCATTGATCTAATTTTCTTTTTATAATTCTATCTATTGTATTTATAATAATTATCCTTCAATAGTTTTTAGATCTATCTTGTGTAATTTGTGTAGGGCGTTACTTTGAACAAACTATTATTCAAGTTGAAGTCTGAGCTGATCACACTGGTCTTTTTGAATGTTTAAGTCATTTTAAAGGGTTATTGCGTTCTTTACTGTTCTAGTAAGTTGCTCATTTTTTGAAAGCTTGCTGTGTTGAAGCAGTTCTTGTTATAATTTTTCAATTTGGAGTAGATACTGGTTTTACTTCTCCATGCTAATTTAAAGTGACAATTTTAGCTGCACTATCATACGCTCAGGTGTCATTTCATCCATTAACTACATTTGAAGTGAGTTATATATCAATTATATTAACTATACTGTAATATAATTTAAATAGCTTAAACCTGTATAATTTTAACTAATAT